>CM071930.1:29848216-30110388 GCA_016081115.2 Rehmannia glutinosa
CAATTGTACTTCGTTCAATTTACGTGTTGCTGAACCGATTTAAATGAAATCGAGGCCTTTTTTCCCAGTAGATCCACGGCACTGGGGTAGAATTAAGCTATTATTATAGTATATCCTTCGCAATTTAGAGTTTGAAATTCCCTGCAGGGATCTCGCTCAGATCTGCATCGACAGTATCAAGCTGTGAGGGTCTCATGAGTTGAGAGTCCATTAACAATCAGGTTAGAACCTTCATGCCTTGCTTTTCAAATCTCAAATTCTTAAGCGAATCTTCACCGTCGACTACTCAAATTCAGGCACCAATGAAGCATGCTGAACTAACGCCCTTAACCGAATCACCTTTCTCTATGATAGACAAATTCTTTGTGTGGGAATGAGAATAGGTTGTCAACTTCACTATGATGAGAGGTCTTAACAAGGATAATCTTCCGAGGAAGCATCTTTACCTTCTCCTGCTGTAACGCTGCTAACTTTGCATCCTTGCGACCTGCGCAACTACTTTCACATCTTCCCATTTTGGCATCATCAGCAGTGCAGGAGCCAATTGAGGGGAACACTCTCCAAGAAATAGATCAATCTTGATGTTGGTGATGTCTATTTGGCCGACTCTTGGAGTCTGTTGCTCGAAATTCGGATCGAGCACTTCGATCTCGGTGCCGTCAAGCTTAAATCTCAATTTCGAGCACCATGATCTCTTTTATGCATGTTGGCCTCCATTTTACGAAGTTATTCCTTGTGTTGAGCTTTGGCTTGACTCCGTATAGCTCTTGTGAGATTGATCCGTTATTAAAGATCCTGGCCCGTGGCTGGCTGAAACTTAGAACCTCGGGCTCCGGATTGCCTTTTTGCAGAGAGAATAAAATTATGTGACTTTTGCTCATGCACGGGGTGCTAGTACGCCCACGATCCGTTCCTCTGTCATGCAGAATGGTTCGCAGGATGTATCTCGTAGCAGTGCTTGCGTCTACATTGTCCCCAGCGGATTGGTTGAGTGTTGCGAACCCGTGTTCGTATTTTTCATTTCTTTACAAATGGCGAAGGAACTGCAAAAATCATTCATCGACCGGTACTCTTACGGCATAGACCATCGGCTTGTAAACCAATTGGCACAATTGTTTTATCGACAAGTTCCAAGTTCTTATTTCATCTTGGGCGTGACCACTTTGCACCTTTTCAGCAGGTTGGTATGCTTCGAAAGTGCATGGGCACCGAGGAAAGTAGTCAACAAGTAGATCCTGCGGAAAAATAGAATTTCACATCATCAACTTTGTGGAACTTTCCCTTTTCTTTTAAAATTTCTTGACTCTTTGTGCCTCGGATGCTCGGTAATGTCGACATCTTGTCTGCTGACCCGTTTAACTGCCGGGTACGGTAGTCAACGCGTATCTTACCCGACCTTCGACATAAGTAGTATCTTCGCTTTTGAGTTTTAGGTTATCGTGATGCGTCAATGTCATTGGAATGGGATGGCTCCAACTTACATTTGTAAAGTTGATCAAGACAGTTTGTCACTTGCTTACCTTCGTTTTCTAGTGCCTCCTCATTAGCTTTGTCCTCGGATAATTTTCAGCAGATGGACTCGATTGTCGTTAGTTCCCGAAAAAGAAAAGACTTATTCGTATAAATATTAGCAAAATTAATTTCTTTCCTTTTTATTTTCTATAATGGAATGATAAGCACGTATTGTGACGTATTATGAAATTGTGGTATAGACTTGGTAAAATAAAATGGTTGAATATGCTGAAAAATGAGATTACTGCGAGGTATACACATTGAATCTTCAAGAAATGAAGCTAATAGGTCGATGCTGCTTACTACCCTTTCTGTAAATCTTGATTCATGATTGCACAACGATTTAAGATAAGAGAAGCGGTACTCGTAGGAGATAGCTTACCCAGAGCAGCAGCCAGATTGAGCCCAGTTAGCTCATTTCCATTTCTTAGATCATAAAGCGGCGGTTAGAATAAGGTGATTGATTGGATTTCAGCATCATTGTTTTCTTGTGAATCGTGAAGAGCACTTATTTCCTCTTTTCCATGATTTGTTCTGAGGTGGGCCGTTGTTCTTCGACGCTTCTCACACAAGTCATTTCTCACGGGCCTTCCATTATCTTGGCCAGTCTCAACCGCCCGATAGACGCCCGACCTGAAATCCGCTTGGCCAGGAGGCAGACTCGCTTTTGCAGAATTAAATTGGTGGCATCCGTGATCTCGACTCAGATTGCACTTTAAGTAGCGATAGTCTCGGCTCATTGTACCCGATTCCATCCTTTGCCATGTGTTGCATTAGAAGCTTCATTGAGTACGCATGGTAGGCGAAGTTTTAATTTGAATGATCAAAGAAGCTATGCAGTCTCATTAACACTTGGTTTGTTGTACTTGATTGTCTCACCTTCGCACTCAAACTTATCTTTAGTTTGGTCTCAAAAACGACTCTCCAAACCACGGTATGGTTGTTTGAGTTTCCCACACTCGACTTGTGCTTGTCGGCCCGAGTGCGGCCGATGGGGTCGCCAGAGCCTTAAACCTTGTATATTTCCTTTTGAGTTGCTCGGTGACTGGCGGGTGTCTCAAAACACTTATTCGGGAGTGGCTTGGATGAAAGGTGCCTCGTCTCACGCTCTTCGCTTGGCCATGCATGATCTTCGCGGTAGGTCGTCCCCTCGAGTGCCTGCGAGATGTGTTGCCATCAATTATTCCCATCTCACGTTATATGCGGTGGGGTTATCATTATGGAAAGAAGGTGCTCCTTAGCCGCTTTGTCGTATTTTATCGATGCGGCTGTTTTGGATTCCTTAGCACTCATTGACCTTATCATTTGCATCGATGAAGTCTATTCCTCAAATCGATGTCACTATTAGGTATGTTGTTGGGAATGTTACGGGAAATTGATGAGAAACAAGTGTGAGTTTTAGAGATTCCTCCGCGGCCTTTGCCCTTAGCCTTCTCCTTAGCTTTCTCCTTTGTCGCCTTTTACGTATAAGTGGCGTCACATCTCACAGGTCGAGGTGAGCTATGAGATGTTTCAAAGGAAGCTTAAACTCTTCTTCTTAACCCCGAGGAAGAATTTCTAGACTACGGAATTGGTCCCTGCCCAGCATGGCTCGAAGCTTTTCGGTGCCCTCCCGGATCTGCTTTCTCGAATGTCGGGATGGCGGGGGGATAACATTACAGATCACCGTCACTCACTCTTTGTATAGGCCAAAGAAAGTCTCCTGTCAATGGTTCTAGCATTGGTTTGATGGGAGTTCACGGCTAAGCTCATACGGTCGATTGTCTCTCTTACTTGTTCTTGACTATCTCATGAATAGCGTCTCTTATGCGATCTGTGACCTTCAAGCCAGTAAAATCTTCTGAATCGTGATGGTTTTATACATACGACTTGTTTATCTTTGTTGTTCTCTCTGACAACGGTCTCTTTGTAGTAGTGCGGGGCCCAGGCGCTTTTCCAAGGTGGACTTCGTGATCCTCGGCTTTTGGTTTTGTGAAGTGGAATTTGCAACTTCTTCAACTTCTTGATGGAGAGGTAGCTCCGCGTTTATCTTCTTGGTTCTGCCCATTACATGCGAGCACAGCAGCCAGCTTTTTCTTCATTTGGAGAAAGGGTGCCGGGTATCCTTCTCGATGCAAGCTAGGAGTCTTGGTCTTTGGCAGGCTGCGGGGCGGGCGGAAGCTGCTGCGGCGACTTTCTTCCCTATTACGCCGCGAGGCTTTGTTGGCGCTGCGATTCTGCCGATATCTCCGCGGAGACGGTGGTGACATTCCACTTTCTTGAAGGTATTAGCCTTTCTTGCATAGGCACCTCATGCGTGAAGATGTTCATCTTAACCTCTTTATTGACATAGAAGGAGCTTCCCATTCCTATTAGAGGAATTCCCTTCACCTCCATGAAATGGCCAATCACGGCGATACCTCGGTGGTAACAAAAAACCGTCGCCGAGAAAGTAGCACACATTCATTCGTTCTGGAAGATTTGCAGAAATATTTCGACCCCGGATCGGCTTTCTTTTCTCATGTGCGACCATGACCGTAAAGCCCCGTCATGACTGGTTGAAGGTACCGAACTCTTGTTCACAATGTTTGGACCACTGACATCCATCAAGCTTATGATGATGAGTCATAATATGACTTGTCTTATAGGTTTTGTGTAAGCGGCCTTGCGCGGTGACTACGGCAGCGATTTCCTTGCGCTATAGCGATATAGATATATTTTTCGATAAACTCGTTTAACCGCTCGAAGAATATGGCAATGATGGCAATCCGCTTGTGATAATCTTTATCTCTTAAATGCATAATGCGAAAATTGCATCATGAACTCTTAAACGTTCACGTAGAATATAAGCGACCTCTTCAGGTATGTGTGTGCGAAAAATCCATGGTGAGAAATCACTTGGTCTGATTTACTCCACTTTGTCGACCTTCTTAGCAGGGCTTTGTCGACCCACTGCATCATTGGAATTCACCGTAGAAATGGAGTGGATTATTCTTACCATCTTTACAAAGTTGTAACTGAGCCATTTCATAAAAATAAATCTTGAAAAAACTCAAACTTGAGCGACGTGGACTAGGGCTTTGCTTGGTTGGGTAGAGAACTTTGCGCTGCTTTGAGAGATGGAGTGTAATGTGAGGAGAGAGAATATTGATTTTGGGTATATAAGGTATGTATGGAACTGCTTCTTAGAATTCAAAAGGGTTGATTAGATTAATGGGTGATATTAAAAGCTTCAAACCACATTAATTTTCCCACATTAAATTCAACAACATTTATATCGATCATAGGTTAAACGTGTAAATGCTTTATATTGACACCATAATTACGCGTAATGTCCAAAACATTCATTTCATGATCATTTGTGTTTTTGTCACTTAGCTCATAAATGACTCAACTATCTTCCAAAATGACTTAACTGTTTCTCTCTTCACATGATGATCACTTTCGATTTATCAACTAACTTGATACATCCGTATATCGTCTTGATGGTTTTCAGTCATTGAAAGATGAAACTTTGATGAATTTCAATTCTCTCTTCTTTGACTTTCTTGATTGTCTTACGAGCTCCTATCTCGGCTTAATCAATCTTAGCTCAATTTTAAGCTCTTCAACGCTGTTCACATAATAGCTTAGTGAATATGTCGACTAACTCCGCTTATCGGTTGAGATGTATTCCATAGTGATGCCTTGCTTTTCAACAGCGATCTTATGAAATGATATCACGACATTAATGTCCTTTGTTCTTGAATGCAATACATGATTTTGAGTTATTTCAATAAAGACTTGTGCTATCACACATAATTGGAATCTCGCTTTTCTTCTATATCATAGTCTCATGATTGTTGCCTCATCCATAGCACTGGGCACAATAGTCTGATAGTTACACAGCCATGTACTCTGCTGGTATTGATGATGTTATCAATTTTTTGTTTCTTGTTGAACCAATAAACTAATTTATTTCCAAGCATTTGGTGCACGATGTACTTTTTTTTTTTCATGTCTACTCTACATCCGTCGCCAATCCGAGTCCGAGGTAGCAACTATCTTGAATTCTCCATCCTTTAGATACCATAAGCCAACTCGCATCCCTTCCCAAATACCTTAGGATTCTCTTGGCCTACGATCATGTGACTCTCTTTTGGTGCTGATTGAAATCTAAAGTACACCTACAACAAAGGTGATGTCGGCCTACTAGTCTGTCAAATAGAGCAATGATCAAATAAGTAGATCTATACCAGGTTTGATCTGACTTTGTCGATCTACATCCATATCCATCTTGATTGATGTATTCATGGGAATCTTCTTTGATTACTTCTCTTCCATACCAAATTACTTCATTAAATATTTGGTATATTTGGTTTTGACTTATGAGGTTCCATCCTTTTTTTGCTTGACTTGAGACCTAGAATGAAAGTCGACTCCCCCAACATACTCATTTTTAATTTCCATTCGTGAGGTTTGAAAACTTGTCATACAACTCTTTATTTTTTGGATCGAATATTATGTCATCCACATAAATTTGATCAAGCAATATACTCTTATCCATCTTGAATTCTAAAATAGTGTTCTATCAACCTTGCCTTTGGTGAATCCATTGTCGACGAGAAACGAAACAATGTGTCATACCATTTGTTGGTACTCTTTTCATTCCATACAAAGCTTTCTTGAGCTTGTTTACTTTATCTCCAATAGTTTTACGCTTCCAAAACCGGAGGTTGATCCACATAGACTTCTTCTTCCAAAAGTCCATTCAAAAATGCACTATTCACATCCATTTGATACACATTGAAGTTCTTGTGTGCAACATAAGCAGAAGCATCCTAATTGCTTCAAATCTCAAAGAACAAAAGGTTTCATCAAAATCTTATACATTTCTCTTGTAAATACTTTGGCTACCAATCTTGCTTTTTGTTCTTACAAAGATCCTTTCTCGTTCATCTTGTTTCTAAATAACCACTTAGTACCAATAACATTTTGGTGGGTAGGCACTTTGAACTAATTCCCCAAACTTTGTTTCTTTAAATCGATTCACCTATTCTGCGCCTTTGAATCAATGTGTGTCTCATCTTTGTGCCTATCCTGGGAGATAAAACTAGTAAAGCATGGCTTCATGTTGGGTTCTCGATGCAGTTGATTTCTTACTCCGTCTCTACCATTTCCATGATTAACCTCGGGTGGATGGTCTCTACGACCATCTCACATCTAGTCGAGTTAGTCTGGGTTGGGTTGGTCGTCTACATTTGCTAGTTTTCTTGAACAACTTCTTCAATATCATTATGATGCGAGACGCCCACAGCGCCAAGATTCATACATATCATCTTCATCGGGATTGAGTGCTCTTACATCCGCCTAATATGCGGGACTCTTACGAATAGTTGGCTTATTCTTCTTTTGACTAACTCATCTATGTCTTCTCCATTTACATTTTGGTTTTTATCAAAACCACACGGATTGACTCTTCTGTGACCGTAGTAATTTTGTCAAAGACTTATTTCATTACTCTCGGTGAGTATCCAAAAAGATACCTTCATGACTTTAGCATCAAAAGCTTTTAGGTTGTCCTTGCCATTGTTGTGGATGCAAGACTTGCATCAAAAGATTAAAAAATATCCAACATTTGGCTTCTCTATCCAAATTTCGCAGGGAGTTTTAACGATCGCTTGTTAATCATACACCTGATACGAGTGTAGCAAGCGATGTTGATGGCTTCGACGAAAATCTTTCCAGGCAAACTAATGACTAACATGGTCTCATGCGGTTTCCTTGAGAGTTATGTTATTTTCTTTCGCCTATCCATTTCGCTATGGAGTTTTGCGGTGAAACTCACGAAAGCAATATCTTTTTCGAGGCAAATGCGAGTTATAATCCCATTGTCAAACTTAGTTCCCTTTTTCATATATATATCTTATCTTTACAATGGTTTACTCTTCTTATTTTGAACTCTTCTCATTGGTAAAAGGCAATCTCTGTAAGGTTTCTTTTACACATAAATATTGTCCGTATCATGAATAATCATCCACCACCAGCTGGTGTATTTCTTTCACTAATATCTTAGTTGGTTCCTTGAGGACCAAAATAAATCCATATGCACGATAGATGCAATATTCTAGTTGAAGAAAAGAAAAGCTTATCCTCGAAAGATGATTTAATTTGCTTTCTCATCACGGCATGCATCACAAATGTTTTCTCTTTGATCAGAATTGAGACAATCTTCCACAAGATGACTTTTTGCAAGCTTGTTGATTGTCTTGAAATTGGTGGCTCGACTTCTTATGCCACGACCAACTTGTTTGGTTGTACTCTTTCAGCGAGGACATGTGCTTGGTGTAGCGATTCCAATCCACTACATCGTATTCTTTTTGCGCCCGATCCTTGAACACAATTTCATTTGATTCATCATTCTTGATCTTTACACCCATATTGAATCTAATATTATAGCCTTTTGTCCGAGAATTGGCCAATGATCAGTTGAGTTGAGGCTTTCAACATGTAATAATGTCTGATTTCTAATCTATTTTTCCTTATGGATCATGTGCCTTTGATTTCCCTGGAGCTGCATTTCCTCCAAATATGACTTTTGCACCTTTGATTTCCTTGAATTTTGGCCAGTTTCTCTTGTTTCTGTCATATATGCGGAACAACCACTATCCATTAACCGGAGGTTCCTTGCACTCGGCTGCTCGTGAACTAGAATCAGAAATTAGTTTTTTAGGTACCCCCATCAGTGCGGGTCTCCGAGGGGTTAGTGTTATAAGTTGTTCCAACCGACTCTATAAAATTTCAAATGATCGACTCTAAGAGGTCGCCACCTATCGAGTTCCATAATCATAATGCACATTAGCAAATTGCTTGGGAGCTTGAGGATCATAAAGATGTCTCTTTTTTATGTATGCCTATTTGTGTGTTTGAGCATTTGCTTTCTTGGGAGTATCTGATAATTCGTGCATATTAGGTTTAGTTCTGGGTGCATATGTGTGCGATTATAGCTCTTTTGCCTTGTGAATGACCTATGATGAGGTTAGAATATTTCTTTACTTTGGCTTGTATCTATAGGTATTTGGATGATATCTCGTTTGGTTATTGAATCAACAACCCCGAGGTAATTTCTACCATTCCATCATATGATTTTCTTTGCTAAAATCTCTGGGCCTTTAGTACCGGCGGTTACGTATCGGCATGCTCATTTGGCTTCTTGACTTTTCCCTTGTATCCAAGAGCTAGTATGATTGTGATTGTATTTTTGAGTGGGTGTTTGGTGCAACATGTGGTACTTGGGATTTTTAGTTTCTTCATTGCTTGAGGAGCCTTTTTCCGTAACCCTCTTAGGACTTTGGCATGAACAAAGAATTAAATCAATGCTTGTCTTATTACCACTTTCTTTTCTGAATCATTATAAGTTCGTCAGTGATTTGGATGCTTAGTGAATGATGCGATCACATTTTTAAGATCATTTTTCCTCTTTCTGTGGCATTGTGTTCTTGTTTGGATCTTGGCAAATTTCAACCTTCAACTTTATGTTCTCATCGCTATGTGTGACTTAGGTGCTCAACTCTTTGCAGTTGTGAGTTTTGGCTTTTAAGCGGCTATTTTTGTCATTTAGCGAGTGTGTGAGAGGTTTTATGTGCACCAAAATCTTTCATTATCTTGCGATAGAATCATAAGATTTGTGTGGTGATGAAGTGTTTGTGTCACTATCACTATCACTAAAATCAAATGAGATGAGTTAGAGTGTACCTCATCTTCCCAATCTTTGGAGTCTTGTTATTTTGCATGAGGCGTAAAAACTCTTCGCCATTGTCCATTTGGGTATTCTTCCTCTCTGTTTGTGTCCATTAGTTCCTTTGCGCTTGGTTGTTTCGGCAAATCGGTATTCAACATGGGCACTTCTTTTCTTGTCTTCTTTTTCTAAGACTTTTCTATCGTCTTCATTTATGTATTTGTTGTTGGTGGATAGGACGGCCAACATCAAATTGTCTGGTTGCACAGAATTCCGGCCACAGGCTTGACTCTTGCAAATTGGCTGTCTATCCCGATTATAAAGATCTACGATTCCAGTTCTTTAATTTCAGCTCTCTTGGCGAGTCTTTCCTCCCTTTCTTCGGAAGGTGCTGAGTGTCGTCTTGAAGATTCACCTTTGTTCCTTTTTATAGTTTTATTGAAAGCTGATTGAACCCTTTTACCATAGGCGTCTCACGGTTGATCTATTGTCTCCTTGTATTAGCTCTCTTAGCTTTGCATCGGCCGTGAGTGAAGTTGTCTCTTCTTGTTCCTTTCTTTGCGGCTCAATTGATTCTTTAAGATCGAGAACAACTCGTGGTTTGATGTCTTGGTAGAATCCATGGAATGTCATGATCTTAATTTCCCATTTACAGGAGAGCAGGATCGCCGTACGTATCGCGATGTGTGTACTCCTTCCCTAGAAGCCCGGGGCTTTGGTGATCTTTGAATCGAGGCATCCGGTTGATCAGGACTTTCCTTTGTAATCATTTTAAAATTTTCAAATATTTGGACCGCAACATTTAATTTATTTTCTTTGATTTGATCGGACCGCTTCACAAAATCAAAGTGAGTTTTTCAAATTTCTTCGGTTGGTTTGCAAGATTTGACTTTATTAAACATAACCTTATCAAGGGTTTATAGAGAATATCCTTGGCAATATTGTCGAGGTTGTATCTCTTTCGATCATTGTTAGTCTACTGCTCACAATGAGGTTTTTCCACCATAGATGAGCTGCGTCTGAATTTTCTAGTCATCAAACTCTTCTACATTAAACATTGCAATGCGCATTAGATTTACTTCCATCTTTTGAAATAAAAAACTTCAGTGTTGATTATTTTGAAAAGAATGAGATCTAGTTCGGTAACGATTGTGGAAGGCTCAGCGAACAACCACTCCTGATACCACTTGTAGGTCTCGAGGGTGATGTTTAAGGTTTAGAGGGGGGGAGTTGAATAAACCTTACCAACCGATTTAATCCTTTCAAAATATTTTTAGAGTTAACTCTAAATCAGCTAAGTCCTTGAGGGGCCCAGGTTGGTTTACACACCAAAGTTACCCTTAAACAGAGTCACTGAGTTGTTGATAATATGTTGCTTATTTAGACGGTGATGTTGCAAAACCACAAGGCTATTCTCTTTGATTGTCTTTTATATATATGTAATTTTTGTTGCTTATTTATGTCTACTATGTTGCTTATCAGGACAAATATGTTCTTATTTAGGGCGACAATATTGCTAAGTAAGTATATTGCCTCTTTATGTGGATTGTGTTGCTTAGTGAAGACAATTATTTTGTTTATTTAAGTAGACAATATTGATAAGATTAGTGCAAATTTGTTGATTTAAATAGAGTCAAAATGTCTTGTATATATATATATATATATTTGTTGCTTTTCTATGTCAACCGTGTTCTTATTGATGACAAATATGTTCTTAGACATTGTATATTTATTTTTACAAATATTACGAATTTCTTATGGTTTTAGATGGTAAAGATAACATCTACATGTTGTTGTGTGTCACTAGCTTCCCTAATTTTATGGGATATGATTGATTGGTTTGGACTAATATACCCTATTTATCAATTTAATTAGGTATTTTTATATATTTTTAAGCATATTTATTATTATTCATTAAATTTGTTGATCAATGGGTCCGATTTGGTCTTACGTGCTTTACCAAGGCATTAGTCTCACATAACCCTTTCTCTGCGTATATATGTACTAATCTCAGATATATATAAATATATATTGTCCGATATCCTCAAAGTGGACTTTTATATGATATATATACACACATAATTTATATGTATATTTAACATAGATAGTTTAAGTTAGTTATATATATATATATATATATATATATATATATAGGAGAGGGAATCCTGAGACCACCCTAAAGAGTTAGTCCATAGGACCAAATCTACACTATCAATAGTAAATCAATGGCAAGATATATTACAATATATAAATCATTTCATAAGTAAGTATCACAAGAGGGGTAAATAGGAATCAAGAAATTAAATATAAGAAAACTTCTAAAAATTAGGGGCGTGATTTTGTGTGATAACGCCCCATAATCAGCGATTCACCTTCTCGCTTTCTAAAGCTTCCTATTGAACCTCGCAAATTATTCAAATATGGTATAAATCGTACGACAATTAATGAAAAGTATACAATTATGCTAAACTAACAATACATTAAAACATTACAAGTATACATAAATATTCAACTAAGTATGAATTACATTGAACTAACTATATATTAAAATAATACTAAATATATAGAAATATTTAACTAAGTATACAATTCTGTTTGAATTCTTTATATAACTAAGTATACTGATTCCATTGAACTAAGTATACAAATCCAAGGAACTAAGTATACAAATTCACTAAACTACTTACTAAACTACTTATATAACTAAAGAATACGATTCCATTTGAACAGTACACAAATCCACATTTGAACTAAATATACAATAAAACATGGTAAGTATCAAGTCCAGTTGAACTAAGTATACAATAAAATGACTGTTCACAAATATGGCGGAAAAAATTATCAATTTTGAAAAAACGCTTGAAGTTGATGATTTTTCCTCCTAAAAATCGGGTAGCGAAAAGGTAGGATTATGTTTCCTTAAATATAGCTAATAACTATCAATTAACATAACTAATTAAATATAAAAGTACAATTATACCTCGTATCGCTAAATTAACTAAAATGATCTACACCGTCAAAATTTTAAATCAAGAGTCCATAAATATTCTTATGGGTAACTTTAAAAAATTGGTCTCATTTGAGACAATCCATATATATATACACGTAGTTGATATACATGTATAATTAAAGTACCCCACACACACACTTACTTAAAGATATATATAACATTATTATATATGTGTGGCGCTTCCACCGCCTCAAGAAAACTAATGTAGATATATACACAAACAGATAGACATGGCTCAAACACTAATTGATGATAAGCAGGCCTACAAGAGAAGCAATTGGTAAGTTAACTCCATGCTCTATGTTCTCTTGTTTGATTCATGGTCATGATAACAAATTAAGATTTGTTTAAATGTTGATTTCGATTTTAGGAGGGGAATCCTCGTAAATTATTTGCATAAAATTAATTACTAATAAACTTACAAGAAATCGATTTGGTATTAAGTGTTCAATATTTATAGAAAAAAAAAAAATTGCAATTAGTTGTATGTAGTTTAAAACCTCAATTATGAGAAAAAAATTAAAAAAATGATGATTTTGGCCAGCGGAATAAGAAAATAAATTAAATGGCTAAATTACATATTTCAAGTATCTTGTACGTGTGGCAGATTGAAGAAATTGAGATAAGGGTTTGATTTCAGTTGATCATATTTTAACTGTTCTAATAAATATTGTTCATGTTTATTTTTATATGGGATAAAGGAATGAGGTTAGTTAAGTAAGGTCATAACATTTAAGGTTTTGATAGTTTACCTAGTAAGCGATAAAATTAAGACACTATAAGAACGATACAGTAAACTTGCTGAAGATGATGCAATAGCTGGTTGAATTGATAACAGAAATTGATACCTTATATTTTTTACAGGTTTAACAACTCATAAAAATAGGGGAGAAAAGCGATTAGCCTAACTTCGGAGCATATTCAAGAGTACAAGGTAAGTGAATATCCATCTGCTACTACAATGATGAGATAATATTTTCATGTTGATAATAAATGTAATTCTTATGTCTTGATGGGTGCATCATGGAAACAGCAGCGTCCATATTTTGCTGGGTTTATCATGCGTGGTGATTGTCGTTTCATTGAGGACGTATAGGTCCCCAAAGGGTGTGAGTAAGGTTTAGAAGGGGTTGAATAAACCTTACCAATTTATCGAATTTTAGTCCTTTTAAAGTATTACAAGTTAAATACCATGACTAAGTCTTTGGGGGACAACTAAGATAGTTAACCCACAGAGTTAGCCACTTTCAGCAGACTCGATTGAGTGTTGATAGAATAACTTCAATTTGTTTAGTCTAAACCTTAACTTGGATTTGTCATGAGATATTCAAATGGAAGACTTAACACCGCCCTTGAATTTAACTTTATTTTAAACTTTTTGATTTTAGCACTTAGTTACTTATCGGTTGGATAGCAAATTATAAGCGAGATATAGAATATGTATGCGAAATAAAATGCGAAATGTAAACGACACAATAATTTTATAGAGGTTCGAAGATGGGGTAATTCTTCTACTCCTCTCTTCTCCAACTCTGGAGAAATCCACTAAGTATTGATCAGAGTACAAAGTGGTTATCGGTCAGGATACAAGTTGATCACACACTGGTGACTTGCTCCTTTGGGACTCGATGCCGAGATGCCTTGGTCACACAAAGTGGCTTCTTGTCCGGCTTCTTCACGGGGGGCGGCTGCCTTGTTTGCTTGACTTACTTGCTCAAGCTTCTTGGATTTGATCTGAAGCCCTCCAATAACTTAGGATTTGGTTCGACTTTTGAACCTTTCGACAATCATCATTGGAATGTAGACCCCTTTTGATTCTTCAAAAGTTTCCTATTCAACAGTTTGAAGTTGTCTTTCCTTCATAGCTTAGTGTTGGATCGATTTCCTTGAGATTTAGACTTGAGGATTTGCTTGAATAACTTGAGAATATATTGCTTGATTACATTTTAAATAATTGTTTGATTGTTCGTGGTTCGGGTAACCTTCTCTCAATGAGATTCTCGGCCTTTTATAGTGAACATTCAAAAATCTGCCTATTGAAGAGATAGGCTCATTTTTAAAAGTCACTTGTGTTCGATGGTTTGTCTTGTTGCAGTCCTTGAGGTTGACATTTCCTCGTATTAAATGAATGTTCAACTTTTGAGAACACGACCACGGTAGCAGTGCTTCCCATTGGTTTATTATTTTTGCACGCTTCTCAAGGAGTGAGCACTTTAAGACATGGAAGCATGGAAGTATTACTTATTTAAGTAAACTTCTTGACTTACATAACGGATTCTTTTAGGTTGTCTTGACTTGATTACGGATCCTTTTATTCCCTAGTGACTTTGAGTTAGCTTCCAATCAATGGATGACTCATCCTGTCACTTCAACTTTGACTTGGATTCTTGAGTTGACTTGATTGACTCTTCATACAATTGTGTCTCACCGATCTCCTTGATCAAGTCCTGACATCTCTTCCTTGCCACACTCCTAGTCTTGAGTTGACTTCTTGTATATCCAGGCATAGTGACTTGACTCACTCATACAACCTATCTATTACAATACAAATTACAAGGAAAATGGGTACCAACTTTCTACAAGTTTTACATGGCATTCATCAAAATCTAAACAATAAATTTCCAACAATTTCCCCCTTTTTGATGATGCCAAAACTTAAAACGTACAAACAAAATGTAAGCATCAAAGATACATACAAGACAATGCGAGTAGAAATACATGAAGGTCTATCAACACTTCATCGCTTTGCTGCCTCCTTCTTTCTTTCTTCTTGACTCTGTCTTCGTCACTCTTTTTGTTTTTCTTTTCTTCTCTGACTACTTTTTTCTTCTCGTAAGCTCTCTTGGCGCCTTCATCTCTTTTTTTTTCTTTCCTCGCCTTTCTTGCCACGGTGATCTTGCCTTTTATTTTCCTCTTCAATCCTCTTTACATATTCAAAGATTCTTCCTCTTCACTTCAGGATTGGATACTTCATCGCAGTACCCATTGACCCAATAGATCCTTCCCTTATTGCATGGATCTATATATTCAATATTTTTGGGTAGAGGTCAGTGTAACGACCAAATTTTTATGCCTTAACAATTATTTTTGTTAATCATGTTATTTGTTTATTTTATGGAATAATAATGGAGAATTATGAATTTATTAATGATTCACTAGATAGTTAATTTGTTAAATTATGGATAATAAAAAGAGTCTTTTTAATTGAATTTGTGATTTACTTTAATTTGGGCCTTATAATGAATAATTGTACATTTAATTAGTTTAGAGTATTAAATCATGGCCACATTGTTAGTAAGTTAGTAATAAGTCCATATATCCAAAAACCAGCCCAATTAGAAGTAGGTTAAAATACGGATATAAGACATGTAAAACACACCCACAGAGAGAACACAAAATACACGTCTAGGAGGAGAGACGAGAATCGGCCAAAGAAGAGAACACGGGAGAGAGAGGAGAGAACGCTAGAGAGAGAAGAAAAGAAAGAAAAAAAAAGGAAAAGAAGAAGAAAGAAAGGTGATTTTTTCCCAACACGATTCAATCGAAGGAGGCTGAAAAGAATCTTACTACCCTAAGTTCAGGCAAGTAATCTCCTTAGTTTTCACGTAGATTTAGGTTTGCAATATTGTTATGTGATTTTCATTATGTTAATTTTAAAGCCTATTGCTTTATCATAATTATTCGCAAGGCTTGTCGTTTTATCATGTTTGACTACTACAAGAATTGACTCTATGTATGCATCGCTTGCCGCCTTATGTGATAAGAATTTATGTGTTGATGTAATAAATTGGGTTCTGCCTTATGTGATATTTATGTATTGATGTGATAAATTGGGCTTGCGACCCAACCATGTATGATTTGAGTGTATGTTTTACTAATTAGTTGAATTTATCTTTTATCCCTATATGTGTTTCCCATAACTCGATATGATATAGGGTTGTTTCTAATTGGTTTCCCCTTACTAATTGAACTAATGAATTTAGAGCTTTTCCTCAATTAACTGAATTTAGAGCTTTCCCCTAAATTATTTTGAATTAATGAAAATAGGGTTTTTCCTTGACTAATTAAATGTAGGGCTTTCCCTTAATTATTTGAATGTAAGGTTTTTCCTAAAGAGGATTGATTAATTGAATTTAGGATTGTCCTTAATTAATTGAATGTAGGTTTACCTAAATAGTTTTGAATCATTGAATGTAGGGCTTTCCTTACTTATTTGAATGTAGGGTTTTTTTCCTAAAGGGGTTTGATTAATTGAATATATGGTTTTTCCTTAATTAAATGAATGTAGGTATTCCCCTAACTAAGTGAATGTATGACTTTCCCCATGTATATTTGAATCTAGAATCTAGAGTTCACTAATTATATGAACGTAAGGTTTCCGATTAGTTGAGCATAAGGTTTATCCCGATTAATTGAATGTTTGATTTTCCTAAATTAGTTGAACATATGGTTTATCCATGTAGGGTATTCCTTAACTAAATCGAATATAGGGTTTTCCTTAAGTAATTGAATATAGGGTTTTCCTTAAGTAATTGGATGTTGGATTTTTCCCTGATTAACTGAACATAGGCCTTTCCTAAGTTAATGTTGAGTATCTTAATTGTAGGTTTATTCTCATTTACATGTTTCAAGTCATGTTTACTTCTAACACGTTTGCTAATTAATGTGATTTAATTATTATGTTTACGCTCTTTTTTTAAGTTTATGTTCGTATTCAATTGAAGTTGCATCACTTAGGTTCATACATCATGTTAATGTATATTCATAGTTTTTCACGAGCATCTCGAGATTAAGTAAGTCAAGTCTTAAAGTTTAGAATTAATAACGTTTTCAAATAAATGGGTGAACATTGTTCTATGATCTTTGAGTGAGTGGGGAAATGGGCGCAGGGACCGGCGTTCCGACCTTGTAATGTTAATGTTAAAGGAAAAGGGCCTTCGGGCAAAACGAATGGAAATGGGCATTCGGGCAAAACGAATGGAAATGGGCCTTCGAACAAAATCACGGGTTCCAAATAACAAGGCCCACTACGACCCTGATTAGAACAATGTGTTACCAAGTGAGCTCGATTCGAAGAATATTTCATGCAATGAAAGACAAAGTTTTATGCGAAAAAAAGTTTTAAGCAATGAAAGGAAGGTTTTTAAGCAATGAAAACGTAAAGTATTTGAAGGTATAAAAGTTAAGATATTGCATTAGGCATGCATTCATGCATGAGGTTACTTGTTGAGCTCCTTTAGCTCATCCCACGTATGGTGAATATTTTTCAGATGAGAATGCAGAATAGGAAGGAGATGGCCAGGCGCACTGACTCGGGAAACCCATGTCAATGGAATTCTTTTATTTTCAAAGTTTTGACTTTTGATTTTATAAATGTCGAATGTCGTTTTATTTCCAGTATGAATGTTTTTTGGACAAGCAATTATTTTAGTTATTAGCATTTAATTCCGCTGCAAAGTTTTCAAATGAAGTAGGACTTTTAATATACCGTATTTTAAGTAGTCACATTAAAATTCAAGTAAGCTAGAAAAGAGCGCTACATTTAGTGGTATCGAGCCCGAGTTTTAAAATGGGTTAGAGATTTTGAAACGATTTAATTTATGATATGTTTAAAGTCAACTAGTCATGGGTTTTGAGTCGCACTTGGAGCATCTCCTCCGCAATATGGTAAGCTTTCCATTCAATATGATTATGCCAAATTACAATTTTGTGTTTATGATATGCTTTTGGTACCCAATTGTGAATACGTTTGAGATAGTATTGATTATTTGATACGCATGTTTTTGCTTTGTTATTGATTTAATTGTACCTTTAATGCTTAAGCTTCATCGAATGTATGAGTTGTTTTCACGCTTTGGCATTTTACGTTTCTTACATTTAACAAGTTTCGAGGACGAAACATTTTTAAGGTGGGGAGAATGTAACGACCTGAATTTTTATCCCTTAATAATTATTTTGTTAATCATGTTATTTGTTTATTTTATGGAATAATAATGGAGAATTATGAATTTATTAATGATTCACTAGATAGCTAATTTGTTAAATTATGGATAATAAAAGAGTCTTTTTAATTGGTGTGATTTACTTTAATTTGGGCCTTATAATGAATAATTGTACATTTAATTAGTTTAGAGTATTAAATCATGCCCACATTGTTAGTAAGTTAGTAATAAGTCCATATATCCAAAACCTAGCCCAATTAGAAGTAGGTTAAAATACGGATATAAGACATGTAAAACACACCCATAGAGAACACAAAAATACACGTCTAGGAGGAGAGACAGAATCGGCCAAAGAGAGAGAACACGGAGAGAGAGAGGAGAGAACGGCTAGAGAGAAGAAAAGAAAGAAAAAAAAGGAAAAAGAGAAGAAGAAAGAAAGGTGATTTTTTCCCAAACACGATTCAATCGAAGGAGGCACGAAAAGAATCTTACTACCCTAAGTTGAACAGGCAAGTAATCTCCTTAGTTTTCACGTAGATTTAGGTTTGCAATATTGTTATGTGATTTTCATTATGTTAATTTTAAAGCCTATTGCTTTATCATAATTCGATCGCAAGGCTTGTCGTTTTATCATGTTTGACTACTATAAGAATTGACTCTATGTATGTCTTGGCTTGCCGCACTTATGTGATAAGAATTTATGTGTTGATGTAATAAATTGGTTCTTTGCTTTATGTGATATTTATGTATTGATGTGATAAATTGGGCTTGCAGACCAACCATGTATGATTTGAGTGTATGTTTTACTAATTAGTTGAATTTATCTTTTATCCCTATATGTGTTTCCCATAATCGATATGATATAGGGTTGTTTCTGGTGGTTTCCCTTACTAATTGAACTAATGAATTTAGAGCTTTTCCTCAATTAATGAATTTAGAGCTTTCCCTAAATTATTTTGAATTAATGAAAATAGGGTTTTTCCTTGACTAATTAAATGTAGGGCTTTCCCAATTATTTGAATGTAAGGTTTTTCCTAAAGAGGATTGATTAATGAATTTAGGATTGTCCTTAATTAATTGAATGTAGGGTTTACCCTAAATAGTTTTGAATCATTGAATGTAGGGCTTTCCTTACTTATTTGAATGTAGGGTTTTTTTTCCTAAAGGGGTTTGATTAATTGAATATATGGTTTTTCCTTAATTAAATGAATGTAGGTATTCCCTAACTAAGTGAATGTATGACTTTCCCCATGTATATTTGAATCTAGAATCTAGAGTTCACTAATTATATGAGCGTAAGGTTTCACGATTAGTTGAGCATAAGGTTTATCCCCAATTAATTGAATGTTTGATTTTCCTAAATTAGTTGAACATAGGGTTTATCCATGTAGGGTATTCCCTTAACTAACTGAATATAGGGTTTTCCCTTAAGTAATTGAATATAGGGTTTTCCCTTAAGTAATTGGATGTTGGATTTTCCCCGATTAGCGAACATAGGCCTTTCCTAAGTTAATGTTGAGTATCTTAATTGTAGGTTTATTCTCATTTACATGTTTCAAGTCATGTTTACTTCTAACACGTTTGCTAATTAATGTGATTTAATTATTATGTTTACGCTCTTTTTAAGTTTATGTTCGTATTCAATTGAAGTTGCATCACTTAGGTTCATACATCATGTTAATGTATATTCATAGTTTTCACGAGCATCTCGGATTAAGTAAGTCAAGTCTTAAAGTTTAGAATTAATAACGTTTTTCAAATAAATGGGTGAACATTGTTCTATGATCTTTGAGTGAGTGGGAAATGGGCGCGAGGGACGGCGTTCGACCTTGTAATGTTAATGTTAAAGGAAAAGGGCCTTCGGGCAAAACGAATGGAAATGGGCATTCGGGCAAAACGAATGGAAATGGGCCCGGGCAAAATCACGGGTTCCAAATAACAAGGCCCACTACGACTACGATTAGAACAATGTGTTACCAAGTGAGCTCGATTAGAAGAATATTTCATGCAATGAAAGACAAAGTTTTATGCGAAAAAAGTTTTAAGCAATGAAAGGAAGGTTTTTAAGCAATGAAAACGTAAAGTATTTGAAGGTATAAAAGTTAAGATATTGCATTAGGCATGCATTCATGCATGAGGTTACTTGTTGAGCTCCTTTAGCTCATTCACGTATGGTGAATATTTTTGGATGAGAATGCGGAATAGGAAGGAGATGGCGGGCGCAGATGACTCGGAAACCCATGTCAATGGAATTCTTTTATTTTCAAAGTTTTGACTTTTGATTTTATAAATGTCGAATGTCGTTTTATTTCAAAGTATGAATGTTTTTGGACAAGCAATTATTTTAGTTATTAGCATTTAATTCTTTGCAAAGTTTTCAAATGAAGTAGGACTTTTAATATACCGTATTTTAAGTAGTCACATTAAAATTCAAGTAAGCTAGAAAAGAGCGCTACATTTAGTGGTATCGGAGCCGAGTTTTTAAAATCAGTTCGTAGATTTTGAAACGATTTAATTTATGATATGTTTAAAGTCAACTAGTCATGGGTTTGAGTCGCGCTTGGAGCATCTCCTCCGCAATATGGTAAGCTTTCCATTCAATATGATTATGCAAAGTACAATTTTGTGTTTATGATATAGCTTTTATTGCAATTGTGAATACGTTTGAGATAGTATTGATTATTTGATACGCATGTTTTTTTGCTTTGTTATTGATTTAATTGTACCTTTAATGCTTAAGCTTCATCGAATGTATGAGTTGTTTTCACGCTTTGGCATTTTACGTTTCTTACATTTAACAAGTTTCGAGGACGAAACATTTTTAAAGGTGGGGAGAATGTAACGACACGAATTTTTATCCCTTAATAATTATTTTGTTAATCATGTTATTTGTTTATTTTATGGAATAATAATGGAGAATTATGAATTTATTAATGATTCACTAGATAGTTAATTTGTTAAATTATGGATAATAAAAGAGTCTTTTTAATTGTTTTGTGATTTACTTTAATTTGGGCCTTATAAAAATAATTGTACCTTTAATTAGTTTAGAGTATTAAATCAGGCCCACATTGTTAGTAAGTTAGAAATAAGTCCATGTATCAAAACTAAGCCCAATTAGAAGTAGGTTAAAAACGAGATATAAGACACGTAAAACACACACATAGAGAACACAAAAATACACGTCAGGAGGAGAGACAGATCGGACAAAGAAGAGAACACGGGAGAGAGAGGAGAGAACGCCGAGAGAGAAGAAAAGAAAGAAAACAAAGAAAAAGAGAAAGAAGAAAGAAAGGTGATTTTCCCCAACACGATTCAATCGAAGGAGGCCGAAAAGAATCTTACTACCCTAAGTTGAACATGCAAGTAATCTCCTTGGTTTTCACGTAGATATAGGTTTGCAATATTGTTATGTGATTTTCACTATGTTAATTTTAAAGCCTATTGCTTTATCATAATTTGACTGCAAGGCATCGTTTTATCATGTTTGACTACTACAAGAATTGACTCTATGTATGTATTGGTTTGCCGCCTTATGTGATAAGAATTTATGTGTTGATGTAATAAATTGGCTTGCACGCCTTATGTGATATATATGTATTGATGTGATAAATTGGGCTTGACCAACCATGTATGATTTAGTGTATGTTTTCCTAATTAGTTGAATTTATGGTTTATCCCTATATGTGTTTCCCATAAGCGATAGGATATAGAGTTGTTTCTAATTGGTTTCCTTAATTAAATGAATGTAGGTATTCCCCTAACTAAGTGAATGTATGACTTTCCCCATGTATATTTGAATCTAGAATCTAGAGTTCACTAATTATATGAACGTAAGGTTTCATGATTAGTTGAGCATAAGGTTTATCCCCGATTAATTGAATGTTTGATTTTCCTAAATTAGTTGAACATAGGGTTTATCCATGTAGGGTTTTCCTTAATTAATTGAATATAGGGTTTTCCTTAAGAAATTGAATATAGGGTTTTCCCTTAAGTAATTGGATGTAGGTTTTTCCTGGTTAATTGAACATAGGCCTTTCCCTAAGTTAATGTTGAGTATCTTAAACGTAGGTTTATTCTCATTTACATGTTTCAAGTCATGTTTACTTCTAACACGTTTGCTAATTAATGTGATTTAATTATTATGTTTACACTCTTTTTAAGTTTATGTTCGTATTCAATTAAAGTTGCATCACTTAGGTTCATGCATCATGTTAATGTATATTCATAGTTTTCACGAGCATCTCATATTATGTAAGTCAAGTCTTAAAGTTTAGAATTAATAACGTTTTTCAAATAAATGGGTGCACATTGTTCTATGATCTTTGGGAGTGAGTGGAAAATGGGCGCGGGGACCGGCGTCCGACCTTGTAATGTTAATGTTAAAGGAAAAGGGCCTTCGGGGAAAAATGAATGGAAATGGGCCTTCGGGCAAAACGAATGGAAATGGGCCTTCGGGCAAAATCACGGGTTCAAATAACAAGGCCCATCTGCGACCACTGATTAGAACAATGTCTTACCAAGTGATTCGCGTCTAAGAATGTTTCATGCAATGAAAGACAAATTTTTATGCGAAAAACGTTTTAAGCGATGAAAGGAAGGTTTTAAGCAATGAAAACGTAAAGTATTTCAAGGTATAAAAGTTAAGATATTGCATTAGGCATGCATTCATGCATGAGGTTACTTGTTGAACTCCTTTAGCTCATTTCACGTATGTTGAATATTTTTTGAGATGAGAATGCGAGAATAGGAAGGAGATGGCCAGCGCGATGACTCGGGAAACCCATGTCAATGGAATTATTTTATTTTCAAAGTTTTGACTTTTTAGTTTATAAATGTCGAATGTCGTTTTATTTCCAGTATGAATGTTTTTTGAACAAGCAATTATTTTAGTTATAAGCATTTAATTTCGTTGCAAAGTTTTCAAAGAAGTAAGACTTTTAATATACCGTATTTTAAGTAGTCTATTAAAGTATTTCTATTTTAATTGTTTATTTTCACATTAAAATTCAAGTAAGCTAGAAAGGGCGCTACATCTAGGTTTAAAGCCTCTACCTCCGCCACTTCTTCCTCCTCCTCTCGGCGTGTATTGTCTTGGAGTTTTCTTCTTGCGGGTGAGTGATCGCTAGTAGTCTGGCCGCTTGCTCGTCGCCTTCTTCACACGACTTGGACCTTTCTCTCGGAGAAGTCCCAGGCTTGGGGCTATGGGCGTATCTTGAAGTATCCATCGGCTCGAGCGTTTTAAACTCTTCAACGGATCTTGGCTCGTTTCCGTCATCCTGGAATGGCATCGGTGTCTTTTCCTCGAATGCCTTGGTCAATTGTTTCAACACTTCTAGAACACGGGCATCCGTCTTCCTTTCAACCTCCTTCATCCCCTGCTTCTTCGATTTTTCTCTTCTCATGCATAGGCACAATAGATTGTTGAGCGGCAGAGTCACGGAAGTTTGCGGATTATGCTAGTTGTGACATGGCCTTGTTGAGGGGTTTGGCAAACATTAGGGTCACATCCTTTGACCCTTCCCCCCTCAACAGTTTTTCCCTTCTCCTTCTTCTGTTCTTGAGATGTTTCCTTCTTCTTCTCATCCGCTGACCCTTTCAACATCTTCAGGTATTCCTCTTCCCCCTTTTTGGCATCATTAAAGGAGAGAGGAACCCCTGGAAACATCCCTGCAAGCATAAAATCTAAGCGGCTGATAGCTGAGTCCTGCTTGGAGTCTGCTGCGGAGTATGTTGTTCGAAATTCTGAGCGGGTGGCTTTAGATTTGGCTGCACCAGTTTCATTTCAGCCATAAGAAGGCTGAACTTGGCATTCATACTCTCCTCTACACGCAAAAGTTCTTTCTTGTGAAATTCTCGCAGTAGTTCCATTTCAGTGGTATGAGAGGAATGCATTTTGTCAATATTTTCTTGCATCCTCCTCTTCATATCAGCATTATCAGCGCTCCAGATTAGCATTTTGTTGTACAATGCTTTGAAGTATCTGACTTGTACGAATCGCATTGTACTCTGCTATTGATACCATTCTCGGATCCTCAGCACAATCCCTCTTAAGTCGGCTGTGAGATTGGCATCCCCGTTGTCCAGCCGCATATCCAGCGAGGCCTGGTGCGTTTCAATTTTCTCAATCTCTCCAAGGATAGTCCTGAAGACTTCACGCACCTCAGCTGTTACCTCAGTCTCAGCTGGCGGCCAAGCAGCATCAAAATCAAACTCTGCTGGGACAATGGAGTCAGTGGGAATCACTGGATCAGGTTTGTGGTACCGTTTCCGCTCATGAGCTGTTTCTTCTACAAGGTCAGGCACCTCAATTGAAAAAGGAAAAGTCTCTTTGAAAGCATCATCACGGACGTAAGGTATGGATGTATAGTCGTTCGAGCCTGGTTGAGTTCACTCTGCTGCAGCTTTGGGAGCCTGCGCAGACGACTCGGTTTCAGCTGGGCCTTAGTGTGAGGGGTTGGCCGGTGGTGAGCCTCGAGATGTCTTAACTTGACTTTTTCGGCCTCAGTGGTTTTGCTAAATTAATTGGCGTGTCTGTTTGCACCATCGGCGTCATCGGAAGATGATGAAGCACGAGGATTTGGTTCATCATCAAAATTGAAAGTTTGTCGAGCAACCTTGAATTCTGGCTTGCTCGTACTTGGTAGAACTTCATCGGCCGAGTCCTTTGCGGCGGGGGTGGACTCGGCCGTCTTGGATCCAGAAATGATATGTCGGGGTTATCTTGCTAAACCAGAAACTAACTGTTTCCAAGCATTTTACATGTACCTAAAGTACTCTTCCGTCAACTCTACATCCAAAGATAGTCACGGTCCCGAGTAACCAATTAGCTTGAATCCACCTTCCTTTGGATACCATAAGCCAACTTCTTGGCACCCCTTCAAGTGTGAGGTTGGCGGCTTTGGGAGCCTGTGCGACGACTCGGTTTTGTTTGGGCCTTAGTGTGAGGGTTGGCAATTGATCGAGCCTCACTGCCTTAATGACTTTTTTAGCCTCGTAGTTTCGCTAAATTAATTGGCGTGTCCTCACCGCACCATCGGGCGTCATCGGAAGATGATGAAGCCCGAGGATTTGGTTCATCATCAAAATTGAAAGTTTGTCGGCGACGCCTTGAATTCGGCTTGCTCGCACTTGCCAGTAGAACATCCTCGGTAGAGTCCTGCGGCGGGGTGGACTCGGCCGTCTTCATATCCTTAAATGATATGTCGGTGTTATCTTGGGAATCATGAAGTGCACTAATTTCCTTCTCTCGATTCTTCAATGTGAACAGGAGGGATGTTCTGCATTTCTGTCTCTTTACCTGGGAAGTCTCAACCTCCTCGGGCCTTCATTACCTCCTACGGTCTCAAGCTGCAGCAAGGCCTTGTACATTACCTTCGACAGACGCAGCTGTCTTAGGGTCTTCTGCGGTGGCATCCACAGGAGTTTCAACTCCTTGGAATGCACTTTCATTGCCCAGAGTGTTAACTCCCGGGGCAGATCCATCCTGCGCCTCGACTGCATCATCAGCGTCCTCAGCCTGCAAAGCTGTTGGCACTTGGTGAGGCAGAGACTTAACTGTCCGAGCCGTCGGTGACAACTTCTTTGTTGTTCTATTTATTTTCCTTCTCCACTTCGCCTCCTTTCTCGCATTGTGGAGTCATCTGCGAGCATCCTCCGACCTAGGCTGCGGTGGAGTGAGTTTCCCCTCGGTGGCGCACCACCGAGTGACTTATGTTGGGGTCACTTTGCTCCGGACTCCGCTTCCTTTGAGTGCTCGGCCGTGGGGGGGTGGTAAGACACCTTCAACAGGGGTTGGCTCAACTTGGGTGCCCAAATTCCCGGTGTCATCGCCAATTCCTTAGATCCGATCTACGAGTGGGTGGGGAAGTGGTTGCAGAAGCAATAATCGTGGCAACTGGCGTACCACTCCCAACGGATCAATCTCCGTGTGATTTGGAAGACTCTCCTGGTCCTTCCATCGGCTCTTGCTCATGCATCAATGTGGATTCGCATGGCTCGGGTTGCATGTCCAACTTTTCTGTGCGGCAATGGGGTCCATGTCCTCATCATCAGCCTGCGAGAGCATGTCAAGATGAGGATGAGTATGGTTTGGTTCGGTGAGAGAACAAATCTTTGGCTTTCTCACGAGCTTCAGCCTTTCCTCTCGCTAATTTTTCCTTTTCTTTTTCTTTGAAGATATGCAAGATATCCGCAGCGATTATCTTCATCAAGTGCCCGAACCACGGTGGTAAATCCTAGAAATTCAAAGAATTCTTCCTCTTCCTCAACGAATTGGGGCGTTCAAAGCGCACCTCGAGTAACTCAGCTTCCATGCTTGCCATTCACGCAGACGACGCTGAATGTGCGGGTACACAGGAGAAACCACTATCACATCATCATCTTCATCCTCTTCTTATTGCCCTTCCTTTTCGAGAAATGGAAGGCAACATACTCTATTTGCTCGGCTCCTTCAAGCAAAGATCGGGCGGTGGAGACACAACTCTATCATCGGGAGATTTTGATGTCTCTGTTGCCTCTTCTTCCTCAATTGTTCTAACCATAGTTGGGTCTTTTTGCCTCTGTGATCGGCCTCAAAGCAGATTTATTTGTTTCATCAAGAACTCGAGACTGCACTTCTTCTTTGAGTCTCGAGATACTTTTTCGGTGAGTGGCGGACTGTTTGTCTTCTCAAGCTCGAGAGCTTGGTGATCCTTCTTCTTCTTTTTGTCCTTACAGGAGGAAGTTCTGGTTCGGATACTTCTTCCTCCTTGGCACGGGGGCGGTGCATCTTTCTTTGACTGAGCTGCCTTTCTTGGCTTGGCAGTCCTCTTCTTTTTGATGGTCGGAGAAGGTATTTGGAATTTCTTCTCCGTCTTGGCTGCGTGGGCAGAAGACACGGCTGCTCGGGCAGGTGACTCGGCTGCAGGGGCAGGTGCATCTTTTGTCTTTACTGCAGGGGCAACAATCTTCTTTGCTGCTGCATGGGCAACTTTCTTCTTCGGAGGAGGGGCAACAGTTGTTTCCTCGGGGTTAGCTGATTCCCCCTCACTTGTGTCTGCCCTCTTCGCATGGGCTCGCTTCTGGGCTCCTGAGAGGTTAGCCCTAAACATCTTCTTGTTTACATGGAAAGATTTTCCATGCTGAAGGGGAATGCCCTTCACCTCCATCAAGTGGCCAATAACTAGGCCATAGCCGAGTGATCCTCCAAAGGATCCATCCTCCTTGAATGACTTATTCGCAACATTTCGACGTGAGTCCGGGCCGTATACCGAACTCACCCATTAACTTTCTTCCTTGCATGATCGCGGCCATGACGATCGGATGGTCTTGGGCGGTGATTGAAGCTTCCAAACTTCATGTCCACGCATTTTGGGACGACATCCATCAGCTTGTGATAGTCGTCCTTCAACAATTTCTTTTCAGCTGTGTAGACTACTTTCGTAGCACACTCGGGTTTGGCTACTTCTTTCCATTTAGCAGCCAAGTCCACATCGCCCGTGTATCTCCGTCATACCCTCCGACGGTAATAAGCAGTGATTAAAATTTCCTTGGGTGGACGGAGGACTTAATCACTTCGTCCTGCACCTCGGCGTTAACATAGAACTACGCCACCTCTTCAACGTATGTCATTTGATATTCCATTGTGAGGAAGGGTTTTAGTCCGGATTTCTCGATTTTATCCGCAATTTTCTTCACAAGGGTTTCATCGGAACCTTGCTTAATCATGCCTTCAAAATCCACAGTTGATCCTGTGTGGATTTACTTTGATAACTTGACAAAATCTGTCTTTGGTGCCATTTCTAGAGAATTTTACCGATTAAATCTTGACGAACTTGCTTTGAGAACAGGTAGGGTTTCGAGAGAGAAAGGAGACTTGCTTTCTTATTTTTGAAGATGAACAGTTTTCAGTGTCAGAGAGAAAACTGAAGGAATGAGCATATATGAGTTATGAAAGGACGTGTTTTTGGTTTTTGAATTTTGATCGAGATCAACGGCTCAGATTGAGACGTCTCATTGCATTTAATTGCTCGCATTTAATTGCTCGCATTTAATGCAACAACATTTATATCCAATCATATGCTTATTGTGCGACTTTTGATTTGTACCCATCATTATTACTGTTGACGCGTCATCCTTAAAAACATTCCCGCTCATTAAAAACGATTGCGTTTTTGTCACTTAGCTCATTAATGACTCAAACTTACTCCTTAAATGACTCAACTCTTCTTTCTCTATTCGAATAGTGACTCATTTGTTAGCTAACTCGACATCGTCTGGTGATTTTCCGATACGGCTAATTCTTGGCCGATTTATAAGATCTCGCTTCTATTTTTGACTTTTCATGTTTCATCTCTTCTCATTGAGTCTTTCGAGTGTCTACTCACTCAATTAACCCTAACTCATGCTTAAGTTCTTCAAATCTTGATTCACATAATAAGTTTGTGAATATGTCAGCTAACTGTTTATCAGTTGAGATGTATTCCAAGGTGATGTCTTTCTTTTCAACATGATCTCTTATGAAATGATATCTCACATCATTGTGCTTTGTTCTTGAATGCAACACAGAATTCTGAGTGATTGCAATAGCACTTGTGTTATCACACATAATTGGAATCTCTTTTTCTTCAATTTCATAATCTCTCAGCTATTGTCTCATCCATAAGACTTGGGCACAACAACTGCCCGCAGTTATGTACTCTGCTTCAGCTGTGGATATGGCTATTGAGTTTTGCTTCTTGCTAAACCAGGAAACTAATCTGTTTCCAAGCATTTGACATGTACCTAAAGTACTCTTCCCATCAACTCTACATCCAAAGATAGTCACGATCTGAGTAACCAATTAGCTTGAATCCACCTTCCTTTGGATACCATAAGCCAACTTCTTGGCATCCCTTCAAGTATCTTAGGATTCTTTTAGCTACGATCATGTGACTTTCCTTTGGTGCGATTGAAATCTTGCACATACAACTACGCAAATGTGATGTCCGGCGCTTTGGCATTAGATAGAGCGATGATCCAATAAGTGCTCTCAGATACGGTTTGATCTGACTTTACCATCGCATCCATGTCCATCTTGGTCGATGTATTCATTGGTATTTTTCGAGAAGACTTCTCTTCCATACCAAATTTCTTCATTAGGTCTCTAGTGTAGTTTGTTTGAGTTATGAAGGTTCCATCCTTCACCGCTTAACTTGAAGTCCTAGAAAGAATGTCGACTCTCCCATCATGCTCATTTCAAATTTGCCTTGCATGAGGTTTGAGAACTTATCACATAGCTCTTTGTTTGTGGATCCAAAAATGATATCATCCACATATATTTGAACAAGCAGTATACTCTCCCCATCTTGAATTCTGAAGAGTGTTTGTCCACTTTGCCTTTGGTGAATCCATTATCTGTCGAGAAATTGAGATAATGTATCATACCATGCTCTAAGTGCTTGTTTCAATCCGTATAGAGCTTTCTTGAGGTTGTACACCATATCTCCAAGAGTCTTTTGCTCAAAGCCTGGAGGTTTCTCAACATGGACTTCTTCTTCTAACAATCCATTTAAAAATGCACTTTTCACATCCATTTGATATACAGTAAAGTTCTTGTGTGCAGCATAGGCAATAAACATCTTTATTGCTTCTAATCTTGCAACAGGAGCAAAGGTTTCATCAAAATCTATTCATTCTTCTTGGCAATACCCTTTGGCTACCAATCTTGCTTTGTTTCTTACCACAGAACCTTCTTCATTCATCTTGTTTCTGAAAACCCATTTTGTGCCAATAACATTTTGATGGGTTGGTCTTTGCACCAATTCCCACACTTTATTCCTCTCAAACTGATTCAGCTCTTCTTGCATGGTTAATTTGAATCCAATGTGTGTCATCCAATGCTTGGGACACATCTTTTGGTTCTATTTGGGATATAAAACAAGTGAACATTGCTTCTTGTTGAGCTCTGGATCTGGTTCTTACACCATCTCTTACATCTCCAATGACTAGCTCTAGTGGATGGTCTCTCAGCCATCTCACATCAGGTTGTAGTACATCAGCTGGGTTCGGTCGTCTTGCAGCTGTGTTTTCTTGAGCAGCTCCATCATCATCATTTAGCTGCAAATTTTCCATCTGTCTTTGAGACTCAGCAGTCTAATCTTCATCTTGATTGATTGCTCCAGCTTCAGCTTCAACATAGGGACTTTTCTGCATTGTTGGCTGATTCATCTTATCAGCTAACTCTTCAATATCTTCTCCATTTACATTAGGTTCATCAAAAACCACATGGATTGACTCTTCTGTGACCACAATCCTCTTGTTCAGCGCTCTGTAGGCTTTGCTTTCAGCTGAGTATCCCAAAAAGTTACATTCATCAACTTTAGCATCAAAAGCCTTTAGATTATCCCAAAATGATGATGATGAAGCATTTACATCAAAATATTCTAAAATATCCAACTGGCTTTCTCCCTGTCCATATTTCATAGGGAGTCTTTGTCAGCTGTCTATTGATCATGCATCTATTTTGAGTATATCATGCAGTGTCGATGGCTTCAGACCAAAATCTTTTAAGCTAACATGGTTCTTGACTTCATTGAGAGTTCTGCTTTCTTGTTTTCGCTACTCCATTCTCACGTGGAGTCCTTTTTTGAGATAATTCATGAGCAATACCATTTTCAACACAATCGAGTTAGTTATTATCCCATTGACAAACTCGATTCCTCTATCGAACTTATCTTAATAATGGTTTGACTCTTCTCATTTTGAACTCTTTTCATCGGTTGGGTAACTTCGCGAAGTTTCCTTCTTTTGCACATGAAGATTGTCCATGTAGGGTAGACCACTTGACTGTATCCTTATTGACACGTCAGGGGGAAGACTCTTGGGGAATCATTGGGGAAGATATGGGGTGGACCTCCGGTAGTCCCATGATATGGCCCTAGGTGGTGTCAAATTGATTATGATCATGTGACTATTGATATTGTATTGAGATCTTTCTGGTGCATAGCAGGTGGGTCAAGGGCCCAATGAAAGAAATGATTCTCAATAAAACATTTCAACTCATCTTGCGGACTTTTGGTAAAATATCTTGGAATGCATTACATTTGTATCACATTGTTCTTTTAGCATGCATGATTTTTTCTTACTGGGCATTAGCTCACGTAGTTCATGCATTGTAGGTGAGTCTGGTGATACTGAATTTCAATAGCTTATTGGGCATGCAGCTGGAGTACCTACAGGTTACTGAGGATAATGTACATGGATGACGACCTATTGGGCTAAGTTGTTGGGTTACCTTCTCTTTTTGGTCTTGTATTATATTCTCGTTTACTATTGTACCCCTTTTGAAAACTTTGATGTAAATATGTACTTGTAAATAACTTTGTGATGTGGTCTATGTGGTTGGTCACATAGATGTCTGTTTTGTTAATAACAGGGTTTGTTATCTCTTTTCGCTGGTGGACATGGTTTGTCATTCTCGTACAATGATTTTACTTATTCCTTATTAAAATATCACAGGGACAAAAAATAATTCTACAGGTATATAGGGATTATGTTGTCAAATTTCACTTTTTATATTGTTATGTAAGGTAGTAGTAGGGGTGAGCGTGACAGAGTAGTATTAGAGCCCGGCTACAGGTTCTGTAGACTATCCATGTACATGAACTCAAAACTCATGGAGCACAGTCTTGCCAGTAACTTTTAATTTATTGTATAATGCACTTTATGTTTCATGAATTATATTGGCCATGTGTATAAGGTTTCTTCTAAGACAATGTTCCAGTTATGGTGAGAACTAGGGGTGAGAGTTGTGGTGGGAATACAAACCAAGGAGGGGAGACACCTATACCAACTGGTGAACGAGATGATGTCATAACTCAACTTAAAGAGCTTATTCAACGACAATCGGAACAAATTCAACAACTCATCCATTAGAGGGATATAGCTGGAGAACAAAGAGCAGAAATGAATCAACCACATCAAAGGGCAGCCCAAGTTGAGATAGTGGGGGAGAGGTTCCGAAAGCTAAATCTACCAACCTTTGAGGATGCAGTCGATCCCACAGTAGCAGAAGATTGGTTACGAACTCAAGAGAACATGTTCCAATATAATATGGTCCCAGACACCAGTTCAAACAGGGATAATGACAAAGATGGGTTGGAAATCAACAAAAAAGACCCTTCCAAACTCCACAACTGAAACCTAGTTTCCAACCAAAACAAGGTCGAAAACAGTGGGACCCAAGTAAGAAACGTAGGGTGGAACAAGGGAAAGCACCAATGCCACTTAAGTGCCCGAAATGTGGAATCCAACACATGGGAAACTGCCCTGCAGATGCTAGAAAATATTTTGTGTGTGGGAAGGTTGGTCATCTTGCTAGAACATGCCTAGAAAACCCAAATCATACAAGGCAACAAAATGTACCAGCTAGAGTCTTTACCATCACTAGAGGAGACACAGAGGCAAATCTATATGTGGTGATATGTAAACTTCTTATCTTTGACACCCAAATTTTGTATTATTTGATTCGGGAGCGACACATTCGTTTGCATCCACTGACTATGTGAGGAGACTGGGTAGGACACCTGATGTAGCTGAAGTGGGTTACAATGTAACGATTCCCGCGAGAGATTCCAAACAGACTAATCAAATTATAAAAGCTTGTGCCATTCCAATTAAAATAGAGAACTTTATGCCAATCTAATTGGGGTAGCCATGAACGACTGTGATATCATTTTGGGTATGTATTGGTTGTCAAAGTATGGTGCTCCAATCGATTGTCAGAAAAAGACAGTGACCTTTCAACCCCCGGAAGAAGATTCATTTACTTTCGTTGGAATCACGACTCGCTTTAGATTGCCAATACTATAAGCACTAAAGGCGCAACATTTACTAGAAGCTGGTTGTGAAGGATACCTAGTAAGTGTCATGAGCATCGACGAACAACACCAACCAACCCTCGATGAAGTTCCAATAGTGAGAGAATATCCCGATGTATTTTCGGATGATCTTCCCAGGTTAACACAAACAGATAGACATGGCTAAAACACTAATTGATGATGATTAGCAGGCCTACAAGACAAGCAATTGGTAAGTTAACTCCATAGCTCTATGTTCCCTTGTTTGATTCATGGTCATAACAATATAAGATTTGTTTAAATGTTTATTTCATTTTTAAGGGGGTGTCTTCGTAAATTATTTGCATAAAATTAATTACTAATAAACTTACTAGAAATCGGTTTGGTATTAAGTGTTCATTTATAGAAAAGAAAAAAAATGCAATTACTTGTATGTGGTTTATAAACCTCAATTATGAGAAAAAAAAAATAATGATAATAATAATAATAAAATAAATAAAATAAAATAATAAGGATAATAATAATAATAAAATAAATAAAATAAAAAATGCAATTAGTTGTATGTGGTTTGTACCCTTGAAGAAGGATAATAATAATAATAATAAAATAAATAAAATGGCTAAATTACATATTTCAAATATCTTGTACGTGTGGCAGATTGAAGAAATTGAGATAAGGGTTTGATTTCAGTTGATCATATTTTAACTGTTCTAATAAATATTATTCATGTTTAATTTTATATGGGATAAAGGAATGAGTTTAATTTTATTCATGTGATTATTGATATTGTATTGAGCTGTTTCCGGTTCATAATAGGTATGTCAAGGGCCCATTGAAAAGCAATGGTTCTCAACGAAATATTTCAACTCGTCTTGCGCACTTTTGGTAAAATATCCTGGAATGCATTGCATTTGTATTACTTTGTTCATTGGCATGCTTGATTTTTTTCATGGGCATTAGCTCACGTAGTTCATGTATTGTGGGTGAGTCCGTGACATTGAATTTCAAGAGCTTATGGGCGGCGGTTTGGAGTTCCTATGGGTTCAAGATAATGTACATGGATGACGACCTGTTGGGCTAAGTTGATGGGTTAATGTAACGGATAATACAGTTAATGTAATGGGTTAACGTAATGGATAATACAGTTAATGTAATGGGTTAATGTAATGGATAATACAGTTGATGGGTTACTAAGGATAATATATATGGATAATACATCCCATGTACTTAGAAAATCACTTAACCTTAATTTTATAACATTTTGAACCCATGGTTTAAGTTTCATAACACACCGGCCCCAAATAAGCCTTTAAGGACAAAATCAAAAATTGGAGTAGAAATAGAATTTTTAAAAGTTAAGGCACTTAAACTGAGACTTTTTCATAACTGCTTTTGTCCTAATATTTCTATCTTAAATGATATTTTAAAGTTGGAATCAAATCAAAAGTCCTTCCACTTTGTGAGATCCAAAATTTTAAGTTCGGGTCCAAAAATGATAATTTTGACAAAAAGGGGACGGAACTGATATTTCCTTGAAACTCGACCCCAAATCCTTTGAAAACCTGATTTTCTGGACATTTTGGAGAATTTAGAAATGGACCTTACATTTTTCTGAGGTCAAGACCAAAACTTATTCGATTTCAAACCCGATAAATATTGGTTTTCCAAAATATAGCTACTTATGAAAATTTTGTTTTATCAAGGACCCCAAATAAATTATTTTCCTTGTTACACCCTTAAATTGACTTAATTAAATTTCAATTATATATTATTGGTTTTCTTAGAAAATTTTGGAGCTTAACGAACTCCTTACCTGAATCTTACTTCCTCGCCTTATAACAATTCGAACTTTCAACGGTGTTGAAACCTCACGCATAATATACCAAGTCCACCAAATCATTAGAAGCATGGATTATCTTTCCGATAATTAGCTTCATTTAACATGTTTACACCCCCAATGATACCGCACATTCACATAAAATAAACTTAACTTATTGACATCTTATATTGCTCTTGTATGAATTGTATGTTTTATTCGACTGCCTTGTTGACATGTTATAACTCTGTGAACCTACTTGCGCTTGAGTCAACTTTGTGTATCGAGCTTACAGTCGGAGTGGACTAGTCATGTATTGGAACTGGGCAGCTCGACTGCTATTCAATTATTGGCCCCACCGTCCTAATTCCACCACTGAAGGACGGAGTGTCCAACAGGAGAAGATGGTCGTAGTGTTGAGATGTAATCATGATTATGACAATCCGATCTTGAGCCTCATCGTGGATTAGTCGTTCCTATGAGCGATAAGGTGAATTTGGCCTCGTGCCAACTTCCTCGTGGAGTTACAAGGAAGAATGAAGAAATTGTTGTCTCATCCACATGATTCTGGAGTTACTCGGACCACGACTTGAATTTCTCCAATACCATTCATGGTGCCTGAATGTTCATGAACTATTTTCAACAGTTATATACTACTATATTTGTAGCGCCCTTTCTAGCTTACTTGAATTTTAATGCGAAATATAAGCAATTGAAACAGAAATACTTAAACGAATGTTGAAAACTATGGAATAATAAAAATCTTACTTTGTTTGAAAACTTTGCAGTGGAATTAAATGCTAATAACTGAAATAAATACATGTCCAAAAACAATCGTACTGAAAATAGAAGTCATTAAACATTTAATAATCTAAAAGTCAAAACTTTGAAATTATGAAAAATCGAAGGACATGGGTTCCTCGAGTCACTGTGCCCCGCCATCTCCTTCCTCTCAAGAATTCTCATCTGAAAATTTCAACATTCGTGGAAGGAGTTAAAGGAGCTCAACAAGTAACCTCATGCATGATTGCGTGCCTAATGCAATATATTTAACTTTTATAACTTAAAAAGACTTTACATTTAATTTACTTAAAAACCTTTCACATTCATAGTTAAAACATTGTCTTAATTTTCGTAAAACGTTCTTAGGACGCGAGCTCACTTGGTAGCACATCTTTCTAATCAAAGGTTGCAGTGGGCCTTGTTATTTGGAACCCGCGAACATTTTGCCCGAAGGACCATTTCCATTTGTTTTGCCCGAAGGCCCTTTTCATTGAATATTAACAATATCCGCAAGCGGCACATGATCGGAACACCGGTCCCCCGTGCCCATTTCCTACTCACTCCAGCATCATAGAACAATGTGCACCCTTTTTTTTTAAAACATTATACTTTATGACTTGACTTTACTTAATGTTTAGATGCTCGTGAAATGCTATGAACATACATTGATAGATGAACCTAAGCGATGCAACATATCATTAAATACGAGAATAAACTTAAGCGTATATCATAATAATTAAATCACATTTTCTGAGACAATTTGAGAACAAACCATGCATTCAACTAATTTGGGAAAACCTTACATTTAATCAATTAGGAATAACCCTACATTCAATTAATTAGGGATAAACCCTATGTCCCAACTAATTATTGAATATCATACATTCAAATAATTAGGGATAAACTCTATGTTCAATTAATTAGGGAAAACCATATATTCAATTAGTTAAGGGGAAACTACATTTACTTAATTAGCAATTAATCATATGTTCAACTAATCATTGAAAATCCTACATTCAATTAATTATGGATATACCATATGCTCATCTAATTAGGGAAACTTTATGTTCAATTAATTAGTGAACTCTAAATTCAAATATATTTGGAGAAAAGTCATACGTTCACTTAGTTAGGGGAATACCCTACATTCATTTAATTAAGGGAAAACCCTATATTCAATTACGCAAACCTCTTTAGGGAAAAACCCTACGTTTAATGATTCAAAACTATTTAGGGGAAAGCTCAGCATTCAGTTAGTTAATAGGAAAACCTAATATCCAATTAGTTATGAGAAACTCTACATTCAGTTACTTATGGCAAAAACATATATCCAATTAGATTAACCCAATATTTAGTTAATTAGGAAAATACATACATTCAAAGAAAAGCATACACTCAAATCATACATAGTTGGCGGCAAGCCCAATAAATGAACGTCTATACCATTTAAGTCGCCAAGCCTTATGGTCAAACATGAAACAAGCCTTGAAATCAGTATAATGAAAATCACATACACAACATAGTCAAACAGGGTAAGGGGACAAGCATTGAGATAAGAATAATTAAAATCACAGGCATAACAATAATCCAAACATAAATCTACATGAATACTATTGGGATTACTTGGTTGACTAACTTATGGATAACAAAATCCTTTTTGGAATCAACCGCGTTTGGAAAATCACTTTTATTTCTTTTCTTTTCTCTTTTCCTTCTCTCTCTCTCTAGTCTATCTCTCTACTCTCTCTGCGCCTCTTTATCGTGTATTTTTTGTATTCTCCGATTAACTTACTAACAATATGGACATGATTTAATACTAAAAACAAATTAAATGTCCAATTATTTATTATAAGGCCCAAATTAAATGAATTCTCAGTCTAATTAAAAAGACACTTTTATTATCCGTAATTTAATAAATTAACTATCTAGCAAAATCCTTAATACATTTCCAAAACTCCATTATTATTCCACGAACCAAACTAATAACATAATTAATTAAATTCTTATTAAGGCATAAAAATTCGGGTCGTTACATTTTCCCCACCTTATAAAAGTTTCGTCCTCGAAACTTGTTGAATGTAAGAAACATAATATGCTAAAGCATGAAAATAACTCTTAAATTCGATGTAGCATAAGCATTAAAGGCACAATTAAATACACAATTAAAATCAATAACAAAGCTCGATACATATTATGAGTGTATCAATTAATCAATATTATCTCAAGCACATTCACATTTACAGTCTAAAGCCAAACGCATAAACACGAAATGATACGAGCATAATCATATTGAATAGAAAGCTTACCATATTGCGGAGGGAGATTCTCGAAGAACGACTCAGAACCCATGACTTGATGACTTTAAACTTGTTGTAAATTAAATCGTTTTAAAGTATACAAAATTGATTTTAAAAAGCCTCGGCTCTAATACCACTAAATGTAGCGCCCTTTCTAGCTTACTTGAATTTTAATGCGGAAAATAAGAAATTGAAATAGAAATACTTAAATGAATATTGAAAAATACGGAATAATAAAAATCTTACTTCGTTTGAAAACTTTGTAGTAGAATTAAATGCTAATAACTGAAATAAATACTTGTCCAAAAACATTCGTACTGAAAATAGAAGTCATTTAACATTTAATAATCTAAAAGTCAAAACTTTGAAACTAAGAGAAATAGAAGGACATGGGTTACTCGAGTCACTGCACCCCGCCATCTCCTTCCTCTCAAGCATTCTCATCTGAAAATTTCAACATTCGTGGAATGAGCTAAAGGAGCTCAACAAGTAACCTCATGCATGATTACATGCCTAATGCAATATATTTAACTTTTATAACTTAAAAAGACTTTACATTTAACTTACTTAAAAACCTTTCACATTCATACTTTAAACATTGTCTTTCTTTTCGTAAAATGTTCTTAGGACGCGAGCTCACTTGGTAACACATTGTTCTAATCAGGGTCGCAGTGGGCCTTGTTATTTGGAACCCGTGAATATTTTTCCCGAAGGCCCATTTCCATTCGTTTTGCCGAAGGCCTTTTTCCTTGAACATTAACATTAGCTGCAAGCGGCACATGGTCGGAACGCCGGTCCCCCGCGCCTATTTCCCACTCACTCCAACATCATAGAACAATGTGCACCCATCTTTTTTGAAAAACATTATACATTATGACTTGACTTTACTTAATGTTTGGATGCTCGTGAAATGATATGAACATACATTACCAATGATACATGAACCTAAGTTGATGATACTTGAGCCGAGCTGAACAAATATGGGCCCACGTGGCCATCCAACTGATGATGAAGTAAGCCGCCCAAGATGACCTGGACCGACCTAAATGACATAAGCAGCCGATGGGTGACGTGGCGTTGCATATGAGCCGAGCTTCGGTTCACGGAAAGCGAGCAAGCAAATGTTTGACAAGTCTCCCACCGAGCAGGATCAACTTAACAAAAACAGATTGGAACATTACCAGTCAACAAGTCAAAAGAATAAAACAACAATATAATATTCTCTCAAAAGCAGCAATATTCCCTCAAAGTCAACAAGATTTTTTCCACACATGGCTACTCCCACGCGCGACGAAATAGCACCATTATTTTAATATAATGACCAATCAGTCAGGTGGATACACCCTACGAGATACACCCTATAGATAATCAAGGAAAGGACAGGTGTCCTACTACCAATTTAATACAATAATGATTAATCCATCATTGATACTGATATAAAATGGCCTCATTTATTAGCAAAGGGCCAAGGCAAGTCAGAGGAAAATAAGAGAAAGAAATAGATAACTTGAAAGGCACACTGTGTAAAGAAACCGACCAGACACGTTCTGCTCGACATTCATATTAAAAAGGCCGAATTAGCCATTCTCAATACTGATTGAATGCTTGTTTATTTTCCACATCATAAAATTTTCATATTTTCCTTTGTTGACTCAAGAAGCACGTCAACAAATTGGCGCTAGAAGGAGGACCCTGCTGACTCTTGACGTACAGTCATAATCTCTAACAAATCTTAGGATTTCTAGCCACAAATTAACACATTCTATCCATCTAAAAAAATGAGTGAGAATTCTAGGAATTTACGAAGGAATGAAGACCTACCTCAGGAAACCCAAGTTGGCCAAAATACAAATGGCCATAATGCACCACAAGCGTGGACTGGGGGCACGATTGTATCACATATCACACAGCTCTTCACGGACCCAAATTTCCTCCAGCAAATGAGTCAACTAGTAGCTCAAGCCCTTACAAACGCCCAGCCTCAAACACCACCTCAACCCCAAATAAATCCCCCGCGAAACACTCAAAATCAACTGCCTATTAACCCAGACAATCAAGAGGTCAATTCGCGGGGCCAATAACCCGATAATAGACAAGACAGAAGGAGGCAATGTGAGGACCCCCCAAACACAGCATGGTGCCAGAATCCTCCCCATTGCTCCATTCTCAACGAACCTATTCAGTATTTGCGGGACGCCAAGGACTGGACCCAGCTCGTGAACGACCTCAGTGTTCCATAAATTCAAGATTCCGATTTCCTGATGATCGAGAGCCTAATTGGCCCAACCGAGCTCAGGGACCCAACCCGGTCGATGAGCGGGAGGCCAAAATCACCCGCATATGACGGCGACTTAATGAATTAGAAGAAACTCATGAGGGGGCTCGACATCAGCCAAATCCCGTCATGGGCCGAACAAACATCGTGTCACCCTTCGCCGCCCACATTTTGGCAACACTACCCACTACCCACATCCATAAATACTTGGCATGGATGGAGCTGTACAGCCCAAGCGACGCCATTCTCTACCGAGCTTTCCCTTTGACGTTAGGAGATTGTGCCCACCGTTGTTTCCGAACTCTACCACCGGGGTGCATATGTTCCTGGAACGACATGATACCGACCTTCACCACGCACTATCTGGCATCAAAAGTCTGCGTGGCCCCAAAAGACTCTTGTCAACTTCAAATAGGGCAAGGATGAATCACTAAAGAGTTACATTGCCTGATTCAATAAGCAAATCCGTGAATCATTCGAAGGACACCAAAAAGAACGCTCTATCCGGGTCAGGTTCTGGGTTTAGACCATTCTCCGACACCGCGACAGGCTACAAGTCGCACCAAGAGGTCAGAGCTAAGGTGGGAGCTTTGAAAAGAACATTAACATACACCCCCTCAGTGATTTGGAAGGACATCAGGAACCTTACTTTTTACCTCCCGCTCGTCCAAGTAGACTGGACCCATCCAAATTAGATTCCAACCATATTGCAACTATCATAGATTGATCGGCCATGAAACAGTTGAATGCTGAGACCTTGTCCAAGAAATCTTGAGGTTGGTCCAAAGAGGATGTTTGAAACAGTATGTGCATGACCACCCACGACCTCCGCCCCTCACTACCGGAACAAATCCGAAATAACACCCCAACCCTGCCTGAGTACAACCACCTAATGGAAACAACGGGATGGAAATTTTAACAATGATCAATGTGAATATGCCCAAAGATAATCGGTCCAACAGTAAGAGGAAAGCAGAGGTTCGAGAAGCCAAAAACGCGAAGCAACACGCCCGAATTGCAAAAATTCGAGAAGGACGACCGCCCGGGTACTTATGTTTTTCTGATCAAGATGCTAATCAACTCGTGTACCCCCACTCAGACCCTCAAACATCACTGCGCCCATCCTAGGCATCCCGGTACTCAGAATCTTGGTTGACTCGAGTAGCTACGCCTCGATCATTTACATCAGATCCTTCTGTAAATTGAGCATAAATGACAGCTACCTCAGGCTGTGCAATGACAGCATTCTAGGATTTGGAGGGGGAGAATCGTCCCGCTCGGCAAAGTGGACTTGTCTATTCAAATGGGCTAGGGGGCACATAAAAGAATTTTAATCACCATATTTAAAATCATCAGTTCGGACTCTGAATACAATGCCATCATCGGACGACCTCTGCTTTACCACTTAAAAGCAGTCGTCTCGGTATATTATTTTTGCATCAAATTTTCGATCCCAAATGGAGAAGGGGTTCACAGAGGAAATCATAGAAAATCTCGGGAGTGCTCCCTAAAGATTAGGCCTGTTGAAATAAATGTTATTGAAGAAGAAGAATCCAACTAAATAGCATAAGGGAAAAGCTTCAGGACGGCCGATGAGGCCGAGCCGAATGCTGAGCTGGAAAATCAAATTGGTATGGCCGAAGCCAACCCGGGCCGTCGGCTCGGGAAAGAACCGATGGGGGAAGAAGAAAAATTACTCCAGAAAAAGGAGCGACAGAGCAAAAAATGAAAACATGCCGAGCCAGTAGTAGATGTAGACATAGTAGATGTCGATAAGCAAAACGGGGGACGACAACTCAGGACCGGCCGCAATTTACAAGAACCACTCCGATCAGAGCTCATCGAATTTCTGAGCAACAACTTAGACATCTTCGCATGGACTCATGCCGAAATGCCTGGCATTAACCCCAAACATGCCTGCCACCGCCTGAATATCGACCTCACATGCTGTCCCGTGGTTCAGAAGCAGAGAAAGTTAGGCCCGGACAGACAAGTCGCATTGGAGGCCGAAGTTAGTAAACTATTGGATAATAAATTCATCAGGGAGGCACTCTTCCCACGATGGGTAGCCAACCCCGTGCTGGTAAAAAAGAGTAATGGGCAATGGCGTCTTTGCTAAGATTTCACAGACCTAACAAGGCATGCAACAAAGACAGCTACCCACTCCCGAACATAAACTACATGGTCGACACCACAGCAGACTTTGAATTGAAGATCTTTATGGACGCATATTCAGGCTACAACCAGATCCGAATGCACCCAGATGACGAAGAAAATACTTCGTTCTACTCAGTCACAAGGGGTTTAAGGCTACAAAATGATGCCATTCGGACTAAAAAACGCTGGGGCGACCTATCAGAGGTTAGTCAATAAGATGTTTGAAAAACTGAGAGGGCGCACTATGGAAATCTATGTAGACGATATGCTTGTGAAATCCCTGTATGCTATTGATCACCTTCATGACCTCAATGAAATGTTCAAAATTTTACACGAGAACAAGATGATGTTAAACCAGCAAAAATGTGTATTTGGGGTTGGATCGGGCAAATTTTTGGGATATATGATCAGTCAAAGGGGAACCGAGGCTAATCCATATAAAATCAAAGCTAAAATCAACCTGGAGCCACCTAACTCCTTTAAAAGAGTGCAAAGCTTGACGAGATGCCTGGCCGCTTTGAACAGATTCGTCTTAAGGTCAACCGACAAGTGTAAACCATTCTTCGAAATAATCAAGAAAAACAAAAACTTTGAATGGACCGACCAAGCACATGCATCGTTCAAAGCACTTAAACAACATTTGACAACCATTCCTGTTCTGCAGAAACCAAGCCGAGGCGAAAACCTGTATCTTTATCTCGTTGTGTCCGAATATGCCCTCAACTCGGTAATCATCCGACTAGACGACTCAATCCAGCATCCAGTTTATTATATTAGTCATCTCTTCGTGCAAATTAAGACCATACTTTTTGGAGCATATAATCATCGTATTGACCGAATACCCGTTAAAACAAATCTTACACCAGCCTGACACTTCAGTTCGGATGATCAAGTGGGCCATCGAACTCAGCCAATTGGAGATTTTATTTCAACCACAAACGGCCATAAAGGGACAAACTCTGGTTGATTTCATCGCAAAATTCACTACGTCAATATGACTTAAACTCATGGAAGAATAAGAATGGAAACTATTTGTCGACAACTCCTCCACCACAGACCGAGAAGGGGCAGGGATTGTTATAATCAATCCAGATAATAAAATTCTACTGCTCTGCCGTCTGATTCGAGTTCCCCACAATGAATAACGAGGCAGAATATGAGTCCCTATTGGCAGGATTGGAGATGGCAGCCTCCATGGGTTTGAAAAGACTACTCGTCCACAACGACTCTCAGTTAGTAGTAAATCAGATCAATGGGGACTACAAAACAAAGCAGCCAAAAATAGCACAATATTTGGATCTTGCAAAAAGCAGACTTTCTCAGTTTAAGGCAGAAATAAAACATATCCCCAGAACCTAGAACGCGCAAGCAGATGCCCTCGCCGACTGGCATCAAGCTCGCCGGCTAATCTAATCAAAAAGGATATGATCACCAATCTATCTACTCCCTTGTTCAATATAAAGAAAATAAATACCAACGAAGGGGCCGAACCAACATGGATGACACCAATCATTCAATACTTGGAACCGGAATCCAACCAGAAAATAAGGCCCAAGCCAACACTTTAAGAACCCGGGCAACACGATACACCTTAATGAATGGAGTCCTATACAAGTGCGGGTACTCGGTCCCACTCCTCCGATGCCTATCAGAAATAGATGTCGACTATGATCTACATGAAGTACATGAAAGAATTTGGTGAAATCACGCTGGGGGCCACATACTCGCCCACAAACTGATCCGATAGGGATACTACTGGCCATCCCTAAAGCAGGACGCGATCTCCTTAGTTAAGAATGCAAAGGATGTCAACGGTTCACATCACAAGTCAGGTACCACCCCGAACAACTGACTTCCATTTTCAGTCCTTGGCCGTTTGCCAAATAGGGAGTAGACCTTATCGGACCACTACCCACTGGAAAAGGGGGCATCAAGTATGCCATAGTAGCAGTTGACTATTTTACTAAGTGGGCCGAAGCAGATCCCGTGGCAATGATAAACGAGGAAAAAATCACCAACTTCGTATTGAAGTCAATCATATGCAGATTCGGGATACCATACTCGATAGTAACAGGCATTGGAAAACAGTTTTATAACCGAATATTTCAAACTTTTTGCGAAAGTTTTCACATCAAAAATCACTTCTCCACTCTGTATCACCCACAGTCCAATGGCCAAGTTGAGGCAGTGAACAAAATAGTCAAATACACACTAAAAACGAGACTAGAAGAGTCCAAGGGAAATTGACTCGAGGAATTACCCAGAGTATTATGGGCTTACAGAACAACGCTCCGATCCGCCACGGATGAGACACCTTTCTGTCTGGCATACGGAGCTGAGATCATCTCTCTGGCATACGGTCTTCCCTCCCTTAAGGTCCTTGAGGATATCTTCCATACTGGTCGCATGCCCACAAGTTAACCTGTAGGCATACTCTCCAGATTGCTTGTAAGCTCAGACGGCCCCCACGCAAGTCTCCTTCAAATGCTTACAGAAGGCCTCCTCCATCTCCTTCCGGACCTCAGCCTCCCTCCTTTCCACTTCCCCTCTGATCTGGGTCTCCCGCCTTTCTAGCTCCCCATGGTGCGCGACAACCTGCCTTTTTGTTAGGAAATTTATTGAGTAGATTTTTATGACACTATGTAAAACATAAACTAGGAAGTTGGCACCCCATTTTCCTTGTAATTTGTATTGTAATAGATAGGGCTGGAAAAGCTGAGTCAAGTCAGCTATGCCAAGGATTACAAGAAGTCAACCACGGACTATATGAAGACTCTGCTGTGTGACAGCTGAGTAATGCCAAGAAGAAAGTCAATGACTCGACTGAAGGGTGTCAGCTGAGAGTTGAGTTATCCAATGAGTGGAGTTATCCAATGAGTGGAGCTGACTCAAGTCACCTAGGGTAAAGACAACAGTCTAGTCAAGACAACTGACTTAGATCCGTTGATTAAAGTCAAGAATATTACTCAATATAATAATATGTCAAAGTTGTCAGGTCTAAAGTGTTGTTGGGAAATTTATTGTTTATATTTTGATGAATGCCATGTAAAACTTAGAATAGGAAGTTGGCACCCCATTTTTGCTATAGACCGTATTGTAATAAATAGAAATTTGGTCAAGTGAGTTAAGTCGGCTATGACTAAACATGCAAGAAGACAATCAAGGCTAGAAGGAAGACTCATTGCAAGACAGTGAGTATGGCAAAAGAAAGAGAAGACAGGACTCGATTGAAGGAGCGGTGAGATGCACGGTGAATGAAGTATCGATCAAGTCGACCAAATATAGCCAAGTCTCAAGTCAAAGTGACAGGAGAGTCATCCAATGATTGGAAGGCGACTTAAGTCACCTCGGGGAAAGCAAGGAAATGCAAATCAAGTCGAGATAATCGAAAGAGATCCGTTTATTTAAATCAAGAGAATTACTTAAACAAGTAATATCTCCATGCTACCTTTCTCGAAGTGCTCGGTCCCCGAAGCGTGCAAAAGGAATAAACCAATGGGAAGCACTACACCGTGTCGAACTACGAAAAAGTCAAGAACATCTTATACGAGGAAGTGGCATATTCAAGGACTGCAACAAGACAAGCCAACGTCCACAAGTGACTTTCAAAAATAAGTCTATCTCTTCAACGGGCAAATTTTTGAAAGATCACTATAAAAGGCTGAGGAATGACTATGAGAGAAGGTTACCTGAACCACAAGCAATCAAGAAACTATTAGAATTGTAACTGAAAATATTCTCAAATCATTCAAGATTAATCCTCAGGCCTACACTACGAAGATCATCAATCCAACACTCACCTGTGAAGGAAAGATAACTTCTATCAGTTGAAGAGGAAATTATTGAAGAATCAAGGGGTCTACATTCTACGAAGGATTGTAGGAAGGTTCAAGGTCGAACCAGTCTCAAGTTTTTGGAGGGCTTCGTGATCAAATCCAAAGAGCTTGAGCAAGTGAGCTGTAGTAGCAAGGCAGCTGCCCTGTGAAGAAGCTGAGTCGTACGAGAAGCCAGCTGAGTGATCAAGGCATCTCGGATCGAGTCCCAAAGGATCAAGTCATTTGTGTGATCAAGACTTGTAAGGGGGTCGATTAATTTAGTCTTAACCGTGAGTTATTCCATCAAGCAGCTCGATTGAGTCTCATTGAGAGACTAACTCTCTTGATTAACTAAATTGGTCCACCAAGGACACAGCTGTGTAACATCAACTATGAACTTTAAAAAGGACTAAATTAAAAAGTTGGTAAGGTTTATTCAACCCCCCCTTCTAAACCTTACACCCACACCCGTTGGGACCTACAAGTGGTATCAGAGCGGTTGGTTCATTGAGCCTTCCGCACTGGTTACTGAACTAGATCTCCAAATTCCTCAAAGTCTATTTTAGTACTTAAGTTTTCAAAACCCTTTTATCATTAAAAGGTTATCATAATGGAAGCAAATTTGACACGCATCCCTATGTTCACAATTGAAGAATTTGATGATTGGAAAATCCGTATGCAGGCTCATTTATCAGCATTACATGATGAGATGTGGATAGTGATAGAGGATGGGCCACTGCAAATCTTAAAAGTGAACACAGCTGTAAGAAGAGCTGCAGCTGAAGGTGAAGAGGATATAGCTCCCAGACCAGCTATGATCGAAAAACCAAGAGCTGAATGGACAAATGATGACAGAAAAAGATATAACTTGGACAATGTGGCCAAGGACATTCTTTACAAAACCCTGGACAAAGCCATGTTCAACAAAGTCAAATCATGCAAAACGGCTAAAGAAATCTGGGACAAGCTAACATTGATTTGTGAAGGCTCAGAGCAAATCAAAGAAAACAAATTATCAGTGGTTGTACAGAAATTTGAGAACTTCAAAATGATCTCAGGAGAGAACCTAGATCAACTGGATGCTCGATTCACAGAAATCACCAACGAAATACAAGACTTGGAAAATAATATACGAAGGAAATGTGTATGAAGATCCTAAAAAGTCTTCCGGTGAATGGGAAATGAAGGTCATGGCACTAAGACATTCCATGGACCTATCAAAGACATCCAACCATGAACTATTCTCGGACCTCAAAGCCTACGAATTTTGAGAAGAAAAAGACGAGGAAGAGGCAATTTGCACCCAAAACAACTGCTCTAATTGTTAAAGATGGGAAGAGAGCTGAGGTCAAAGAAGTCATTGACCCAGAAGAAATAGCCCTACTAGTAAAAAGGTTCAACAAGTTCTTCAATAAGAACTACAAGAAAGGCAAGGGCGAATCCTCCAGAAGACACTCAGCTCCTTCCAAGTCAAGAGAAGATAGGCCAACCAAAAGAACAGATCATCAAAAAGCTGAATATCAAAGGACTGACAATCCAAGAATGGAAAGAGCTGATCAAAAGGTTGAATATTTATGCTGGAACTGTAGGCAACCAGGTCACTATGCCATTGACTGCCCATATCCTGTAGTCAACAAATACAGGAATGAAGAAGAAAGAAAGGTCTTCAGAGAAAGGAGACAAGAAAAGAGAAAGGCAATGTTGGCTACAGAGATGCCGAGACGACCAAGTCAAAGACATATTTGAGTCGAGAGAGTAGTGAAGCCGACTACTCAAGTGACTCGAAGAAGAAGCCCTGTCTGTTTGATGGCCAAGGAACAAGATCAACTCGACCAAGAAGATGAGGTACACTCTAACTCATCAAACTCGATTCTAGTGATAGTGATTTGTGACACACACACTTCATCACCCATGATCTTTATGATTCATTAAGCAAAATGATGAAAGATTTTGAACACATTAAATCCTCACACACACTACTAAATGAGGAAAACAATCTACTCAAGAGCAAAAACTTACGGTGACTAAGGAGTTGAGTACTCTAAGTCAAATAGGATGAGAATGGAAGTTTAAAGATCGAAAATGCAAAGTTATTAGCGAGAAATAGCTGCTATAGAAAAGAGGAAAATGACCTCAAAAATGTGATTGCCTCATTTACTAAGGCATCTAAATCATTGGATGATCTTATTATGAGTCAAAGAGAATGTGGAGACAAGACAGCTTAGGATTTAATTCCACTATGCTATGTCGGGCTCCAAGAGTGAATTTGGAAAAGGGATCTTCAAGCAATGAAGTATCTCAAAATCCAAAACTCCAAATGATGCACACACACTTAATCAAAAGCACAATTACAAGCAAACTGGCCTTGGTTATAAAGGAAAAGGAAAAAATGAATTGATTGAGTTTGAAAGGACATCCGAGAAGAAATTCATCGAGTTCCTCGGCCAAAGTCCAAGCAGAAAATACTCTGTAAAGAAGAAACAGAGCTACCAAAAACCCCGTAAAATCTATAAGAGAAAAACATATGATGGGAATGGTAGAAAATATCCAAGTCAAGCCGATTGGAATGATGTGAACTATCAAAGCAAAACCTATGGAATATAAGCCCAAATGGCAAAGGCCCGGACCTCGGCAGAGGCCATTCCAAAGGTATAAGAGCTTTCATCAAGACACACACATGCACCTAGGCACTACACTCGAGAAATATCACAATTACCCAAAGAAGGCGAGTTGCTAGAACACATATACATGCATACTGAGACAAAAGAGACAGGTTGTATGAGCCTAGAATCCCCAAGCAATTTGCAAGATTAATTATGATTATGGCACGATAGATGGCAACCCCTTAGAGTCAAATCATTTGGCTATAAGTTGGTTGGATCATCTTACAATTCTAACCCCTCAGGACCAGGCAAGTATGGGTACCTAAAACTTAAATTCCTTGATTGCGGGTTCAAGGAACAACGAGTGCCAAGGAACCGATACATGGATAGTGGTCATTCCCGGACACATACGACGGAAACAAGAAAAATCAAAATTCAAGTAAGTCAAAGGAGCAAAAGTCATATTTGGAGGAAATGAAGCTCCAAGAGAAATAAGAGGCATTGGATCCATCAAGAAAAATGGATTAGAAATCACAGGACGTTGCATATGTTGAAGGACTCAACTTCAATTTGCTAAGAATCAGCCAACTCGTGACAAGGGTTATAATGTTGGATTTAACATGGGTATATGCCAAATCAAGGATCTTGAATCGAATGAAGTTGTGTTGCAAGGATGCGCAGAAGAACATGTATGTCGTGGATTGGTCAACCGCAACACCCAAAGACCGTCTATTAGCAAAAAGCACAATTTGAATCAAGTTGGGTTGTGGCACACAAAAATCGAGTCACTGAATTTCAAAACGATTAACAAGCTTGCGGAAGTAATCTTGTGGAAGGACTTCCGGACTCGAGTATATAAAAAGGAGAGTATATGTGACGCATGTCCGAAGGAAAACAAATCAAATCATCATTCAAAGAAAAGACATGCCTATCTTCAACAAGAATATTGCATCCGCTACATATGGATCTATTTGGCCCAAAGTGGAACCGGCTAGCATAAGTGGAAAGAAATACACCTTGGTCGTAGTAGATGACTACTCAAGATATACATGGACTATATTCATGTGTAAGAAGAAAGAAACTCTACGAAACTACCACAGTTGATGAAGAGAATTCAAAATGAGAAGAACCAAACCATTATCAAAATATGATCGACAGAGGAATTGAGTTTGTCAATGGAATAATAACTCGATATTGTATTGAAAATGGTATTGGTCATGAACTATCTCGCAGCAAGGACTCCACAATGAGAATGGAGTTGCGAAGAAGGAATAGAACTCTCAAAGAAGCAGCAAGGACCATGTTAGTCAAGCGGGGTTACGAGAAAGATTTTTGGGCTGAAGCAATAAACACAACATGCTACACTCAAAATAGATGCATGATAAACAGACGGTGACAAAGACTCCTTATGAGATTTGGACAGGAGAAAACCTAATGTTGCATATTTGAGAATATTTGGATGTAAATGCTTCATCCATAATAATGGCAAAGATAATCTAAAGGCGTTTGATGCTAAAGCCGATTAAGGTATTTTCTTGGGATACTCAATCGAAAGCAAAGCCTACGGTAATACTCAACAAGAGGACTATGGTTACAGAGGAATCCATTCATGTGGTGTTCGATGAACCAAATGTTAATGGAGGAAACATAGAAGAATCAACTGACAAGCCAAATCAGCCAACCATGCAGAAGAATCCCTATCCGAAATCGAATTGTAAACTCGAGGAAGAAGATGAGATAGCTGAATCTCAAAAAAATTTGGAAAATTTGCGGCTAAGTGATTACGAGAGAGTCGATCACAAAGAACACAACATTTGCAAGACGATCAATCCACTAACTTACTCCAACTTTGATGTAAGATGGTTGAGAGACCATCCACGTAACTTGTCATTGGAGATATAAGAGAAGGTGTCAAAACAAGATCCGAACTCAACAAGAAGCTATGTTCACATGCTTCATCTCACAAATAGAGCCCAAAGATGTGTCACAAGCATTAGATGACACACATTGGATTCAAGCTATGCAAGAAGAACTGAATCAGTTTGAAAGAAATAAAGTATGGGAATTAGTTCAAAGACCCACTCATCAAAATGTTATTGGCACTAAATGGGTGTTCAGAAATAAGATGAACGAGGAAGGTTACGTGATAAGAAACAAAGCAAGATTAGTAGCCAAAGGATATTGCCAAGAAGAAGGGATAGATTTTGATGAAACATTTGCCCTCGTAGCAAGATTGGAAGCTATAAGGATTTTTCTTGCCTATGCAGCTCACAAGAATTTTACTATATATCGATGGATGTAAAAAGCGCATTCCTAAATGGTTTATTGGAAGAAGAAGTGTATGTTGAACAACCTCCAGGATTTGAGCCAGAAGACTCTTGGAGATAAAGTATATAAACTCAAGAAAGCTCTGTATGGATTGAAACAGCACCCAGAGCATGGTATGATACTTTGTCACAATTCCTTACTGAAAACGGATTCACAAAAGGAAAAGTGGATAGAACACTTTTCAGAATTCAAGACAAGAAAAGTATACTACTTGTTCAAATATACGTGGATGACATCATTTTTGGATCCACAAACAAAGAGCTGTGTGATAAATTCTCAAACCTCATGCAAAGCAAGTTCGAAATGAGCATGATGGGAGAGCTGACATTCTTCCTTGGACTCCAAGTGAAACAACTGAAGGATGGAACCTTCATAAGTCAAACAAAATACACCAGAGATTTAATGAAAAAATTTGGTATGGAAGAGAAGTCTTCGTGAAAATAACAATGAATACATCATCAAAATGGACATGGATGCGGATGGCAAGTCTGTAGATCAAACAAGATCTGAGCACTTATTGGATCATTGCTCTATCTCACAAAGAAGCGGGCGGACATCACCTTTGTTGTAGGTGTATGTGCAAGATTTCAATCTGCTCCAAAAGAGAGCCATATGACAAAGCAGACTAAGAGAATCTTGAGATACTTGAAAGGAAGCCAAGAAGTTGGCTTATGGTATCCAAAGGAAGGTGGATTCAAGCTAATTGACTATTGAGACTACGACTATCTTGGATGCGAGTTGACAGAAAAGCACCTCGTGCACATGTCAAATGCTTGGAAACAGGATGATTTCTGGTTTAGCAAGAAGCAAAATTCAATAGCCACCCTACTGGTGACGGAGAATACATAGGCTGCAAACAATTGTTGTGCCCAAGTCCTATGGATGAGACAAAGAGCGAGAGACTATGAAATTGAGGAAAAGGAAATTCCAATCATGTGTGATAACACAAGTGCAATTGCAATCACTCAAAAATCGTGTTGCACTCAAGAACAAAGCATATCGATGTCGATATCACTTCATAAGAGATCATGTTGAAAAGAAGGACATCATCTTAGAATATATCTCAACCGATAAACAATTGGCTGACATCTTCACAAAACCATTATGTGAGTCAAGATTTGAAGAACTCGAAGCATGAGTTAGGGTTAATTGAGTGAGTGACACTCGAGAAGAATCAAAGAAAAGAAATGAAACACAAAAAGGAAAAAGAGTTGAACTCACAAAATCTAAGTAAATCACCAGATCGGAAAGACAATTTATACCGAAGTCGGTCACCGACAATTTGAGTCACTAAGAGAACTGTGAGAAGAAGAGTTAAATCACCGAGGGAAAAGTCGAGTCATTTATGAGCAAAGTGACAAAAACGATCGTTTTTACTAAGCGGGAATGTTTTTAAGAATTACGTCAAAGATAATTATGACGTGTAATACCAGGCAAAAGCGCACACCAAGCTTATGATTGGATATAAATGTTGCCGCATTAAATACGAGACATTAAATGCTAAATCAGCGTGCAAAATCTAAGCCGTTGATTTCGATCACATTTCAAAAAACCACCCGCACGTCCTTTCATAAACCATACTTAAGCTTTCTTTCTTCTCTCTCATATTATCAAAACCGTTCATTTCTCTCAGAAGCGAAAGCAAAACTCTCTCAAAACCCTATCTATCTTCAAATCAACCTCTAAGTTTTCTTTGGTGAAATCCTAAAAAATGGCATCAACCTATGATTTTGTCAAGTTAGAAAAGCAAATCCACACTGGGTCTACTGTGGATTTCGACGGCATGGTGAAACAGGGGTCCGACAACACCCTAGTGAAGAAAATTGTTGAGAAATTGGAAATGTCCTGGGTGAAACCGTTTCGACGTTGGAATATCGATGACCTATGTGGAGGAGGTCGCACGATTCTATGTGAACGCGAGATTCATGATGAGGGGATCAAATCTTCATTTCACGGAAAGGAGTTCATCATCTCTCGCCAAGGATTTGGCGTAACATCGCTCACTACCGAGCGGAAGGAGCATCGTAAATCTATGAAGGCGATGTAGACCTGGCCGCTTGGAGGAAGTAGCCAAGTCCGACTATCTTTGATAAAATAGTCTACATGACCAACAAGAGGTCGCTCAAGGAGGACTACCACAACCTGTTGGACATAGTTGCCAAATGCATAGATATTAAATTTGGCACTTTGACCAATCAATCAAAAGCAAAGTTGATCGTAATGGCTGCGATCATTGAAGAAAGAAAAATAAATCATTTGAGTTTGTCTACAGCGGACTACGCCAAAATGTAGGAACAAATCCTTCAAGGAGAATGACACATTTGGAGGATCCCGGGATATGGTCAGTGATCGGTCGATCGATGGAGGTCAAGGAGTCCCTCTTAGACATGGAAAGACATTCCATGTAAACAAGAGGATGTTCGAGATCAAACCTCTCTCAGGCGCATCAAGAGAGCCTACGCCAAGAGAATCGACACGAGTGGGGGAATCAGGTGACCCTGTAGATACTGATTGTCTCCTCTCCACCTAAGAAGAAAGCGCCCCTGCAGTGCTAAGAAGATCTGTTGCTCTATGCAAAAGAAAAACAAACTCGCCCCTACCCCCGCAGCCGTGTCTCCCGCCCCCAGCAGCAGCGGTCGAGAAGGACTCTCAAATACCTTGTCCGATCGTCAAAAAGAGGAGAACTGATAAGCCAAGACGGCCGCTCCTCAAAAGAAAACACCAAGACCGGCCCCGGCGCCCAAAACTCGAAGACACTCTCTCGAACCAGAAATCCCTCGGTACGAACTAAGAGACGACGAAGAATCATCAAGCACTCGAGCTTGAGAAACCGGCCGAAGTCACCACTCACTGGAGCAGATCTCACGAGACTAGCTGGAGAAGTAGAATCTCCGGATGTTATTGATGAAATCGCTAAGTCTGTTTGAAGGAGATCGCGAGAGGCAACTCAAGACACACGGTTTTGTAGTTCGCACGGTGAGACACAAGAAGAGGCTAATAGAGATGATAGTGATGTGATGATCCTATCCCCACCTTATCCGGACATCCAAAATCGTCTCATGAGAGTGGAGGAAGTGGAAGTTGAGTCGATCCAGGAACAGTTCCAACGGCTTTGAATTTATAGAAGAGGAAGAAGAAGCTGAACTTTCTTGGGTCGACCACTATGATCTCAAAGATGGATGAAGAAAGCGCACGAGATATCTTGCAAATCTTTAAGGATAAGGAGAAGGAAAGACAGCAGAGGAAGCCGAGGCACGTGAGAAGGCCAAAGATCCGCCCTATCACCGGCACCACGAACACACACATCATCTCCTTGATGTCGTATCGATGCTTGATGATGAGGATCCGGACTCGCTTTGCCGCCCGCAGAAGAAGTGCAAATGCAAGCAAGCATTGCACGAATCCGTAATCCTTCACGAGCAAAGATTGATGGAGGGACCAGGAGAGTCCTCCAAAACACGGTGAAATCGATCCAATGGGAGTGGTTCAGCAAATCGCCACCGTTGTTCCGCAACCACTTCCCCACTCACTCGGAAGAAAGAAATAAGGGAAATGGCGATGAACCGGGATAGTGGGGACCCCAAATGAGCCAAACCCTATTGAAGGTATCTTACCACCGCCCCAACTGAACACTCAAGAGATATAGGGAGTTTGGAGACGAGTGACCCCATTCCAAGTCACTCACCTGGTGCACCCCGAGGGGGAAACTCCCTCCACCGCAGTAAGGTCGGAGAATCTGCAGATGACTCCACAACAAACGGGAGGCGGAGTAGAGAAGGAACAACCACAAAATACACAGCAAGTTGTCATCAACGAACCTCAGGCAATTGAGACTGTCTCGGTGAGATGCCAACTTGCTACGAAGGCTAATGACGCGCTGCGATGCAAATGGAGGCACGAGGAAGGAACAACCCCGGGAGTTAACACTGGCGATGAAAGTGCAATCCACGGGGTTGAGACTCGGTGGATGCCACCGCGAAGACCCCGAGGCAGTACCGACATCGTCGAAAAGGGATGTCAAGCCTTGCTTGATTGGGACCGCAAGAGGTAATGAAGGCCAACGGAGGTTGAGACCTCCGGGGTAACGCACCAAGTAGAGAACATCCCTCCGCTATCATTGATCCATCGAGAATAGGAGATAAGTGCACTTCATGATTCCCAGGATAATCCTCGATGTAACTTTTCCGGGATTAGAAAGCGACGAAGAATCGAGTCATCCCCGTGGCAAATCCAAAAGACTCGGTGAGGATGTTCCAAGCACGAGCAAGTCTCGATCCCAAGACTACTAGTCAAACCTTTAATTTTGATGATGAGCCACCAATGGAAATTTCATCATCGCCCAATGACGCTCGATAAGGCCGAGGACCGATCTACTCAATTGGAGAAACCAGTGAGACCAACGGTTGTTGAGACAACCGAGGCTCAGCAAAGTCGGGTCCACTTCACAAAAGACCCCACCAAACAGAGTCCATCGCGCAGGCTCCCAAGCCGCAACAGTTCGACTCCAAAAGGAACTTCACGCGCACCGCTCATCATTGAACAAATCCCGGTTGGCGGTGATGATTCCTTTGTAGAATCATTTCCTTTCTCCCCGGGAGGTACCCGACCTCCCCGAAGAGTCGAGAACGAACTTCGCGCGCTTTCATAGACCAGCTCTGTCATTCCATTAGGTACTATCATTCCGATTAACTATGACTTTGACGTTGCGTGGCCATCACCGCAACGGAAGAAACAAATTGAGTTCGCGAGGTGTTCAAAGCATTATTTCTTTGAAATTGAACGGATGGAGAGGCACCAGGCCTCTATGGACATGAGATCGACAACAGAGATGCCAACCTTATGGCCGACTTGAGAGGCATAATAGTCGAGAATCGGGGAATGGTGGCAACAAAAGAAACAATGCGTGTGGAACAAGCTAGATACTTGAGGACATTGTTCAACAAGTCGTTGGTTTGGCGGTGACAATGCCGATGCAAAGACGAAATTGAGAGAACACATTGAGCACATGCATGAAGCTCACCTTCTTTGAGATAAAGTCGCTGCGTGAGCAAAATAAGAGTGATCTCTGCGCCTGGAAGAAAATATGGATAGAAAATTCAGCTTCTCACATTTGAGAGATGAAGCTAATTTCAAATCAGAGTCCAACGCCACTCGCTCGAATTTCGTGCCGCATACTCCATGAAGAGACTCGAGACAGAACTCGACTATCAACGTGCTCGACTTCCCGCTTGCCAATATGTTTCAGGGGTTCCTCTCTCCTTTGATGATGCCAAAAAGGGGAAGAGGAATACCTAAAAGTCACCAAGAGTTCGATGTTGAGAAAAAGGGAGAATTTGTAAAGGGAAAAACAAATTTGTGGAAGTGTCAAAACAAAAGAAAGGAAAGTCATTGAGGGGGAAGGATCGAAAGATGTGATCTTGATGATCGCACAAACCCCTAACAAGTCTTGTCACAAACTGGTGATATCATCGCAAACAAACTCCAGTGACTCGCCACTCCAACACTCTACTATATCTATGGTTGAAAAGAGAAAAACAATTGAAACAGGGATGGAGGAAGTGGAAGGAAGGATGGATGCCCGAGTTATGAATATCTTGAAACAACATGGAGGCATTCCAGTGAAGAGAAGAGACACTTATGCCATCTCGGATCTTTGGAACTAAGCCAAGATCAGTTGATGAATTTAAAACGCCGCATCGAAGGATACTTTGCAAACATGTCCATGGCTCAAGCTTGGGACTTATCTTTGGGAAAAGGGTCTCACGCTATGTGAAGAAGGCCGACAGCAAACAGAGACGGGCAAATCACTCACCCATCGGTCACTCCGCTAGTCACTTTCGGGAATTGGGAAGAAGAAGACCCCAAAGATACAATACATGCCTGCAGGGAGTGGTAGAGAAAGAAGCGGTGATGAAGGAAGAGGCTTGGACCAGACCTCGCCCAAAAACATTGAGTACATAGATCCACGCAAGAAAGGAGGGATCTCGGGCTCAGTCTTGACCAAGTAGCCAATCGCAAGTGGCTAAAAACAATCTTTGAGTATGTGAAAAGAATCGAAGAAGAAAATAAAAGACAAACTCGGCTTTGGGAGGAGATACAAGAGAGACTAAGAAGAGATGAAGCGCCTGAAGGCATATGAAAAAAAGAAGAAGAAGGCAATTTGGAGATGAGAAAAAGAGAAGAAGAGCGAGAAGATCTTTGAAGAAGAAGAAAGAAGGAGGAAGGAGATGAAGTGTTGTTGTCCAACCCTTCATGTATTTTACCATGTAAATACACTTTATGTAAGTCTTCTGTCATAAACAATTGTAAACTCTCTAGTTTTGCGTAGACAAATGTTTGCTCTGATACACCTTGTAAACAGTTGTGCAGAAGAACAAGAATGTTGTGATCAATAAAAGGATTGATTCTACGCATACATTCTATGTGAATGCACTATCTGTATGTATCTTTGCTATTTACATTTTGAATGTTTTAAGTTTTGGCATCATCAAAAAGGGGGAAATTGTTGGGAAATTTATTGTTTAGATTTTGATGAATGCCATGTAAAACTTAGAATAGGAAGTTGGCACCCCATTTTTTGCTATAGACTGTATTGTAATAAATAGGGCTGGTCAAGCTGAGTTAAGTCAGCTATGACTAAACATGCAAGAAGACAACTGAAGGCTAGAAGGAAGACTCCACTGCAAGACAACTGAGTATGGCAAAGAAGAGAAGACAGGGACTCGACTGAAGGAGCAACTGAGATGCAGCTGAATGAAGTATCAGTCAAGTCAGCCAAATATAGCCTAGTCTCAAGTCAAAGTGACAGGAGAGTCACCAATGATTGGAAGCTGACTCTAAGTCACCTGGGGAAAGCAAGGAAATGCGATCAAGTCGAGATAATCGAAAGAGATCCCATTGACAGAAATCAAGAGAATTACTTAAACAAGTAATATCTCCATGCTACCTTTCTCGAAGTGCTCGATCCCCTTAAGCGTGCAAAAGGAATAAACCAATGGGAAGCACTACACCGTGTCGAACTCGAAAAAGTCAAGAACATCTTATACGAGGAAGTGGCAAATTTAAGGACTGCAACAAGACAAGCCAACGTCCACAAGTGACTTTCAAAAATAAGTCTATCTCTTCAATGGGCAAATTTTTGAAAGATCACTATAAAAGGCCGAGGAATGACTGCGAGAGAAGGTTACGAACCACAAACATTCAAGAAACTATTAGAATTGTAATCGAAAAATATTCTCAAATCATTCAAGATTAATCCTCGAGGCTACACTACGAAGATCATCAATCCAACACTCACTGTGAAGGAATGATAACTTCTATCGATTGAAGAGGAAATTATTGAAGAATCAAGGGGTCTACATTCTACGAAGGATTGTAGGAAGGTTCAAGTCGAACCAGTCTCAAGTTTTTGGAGGGCTTCGTGATCAAATCCAAAGAGCTTGAGCAAGTGATCGTAGTAGCAAGGTAGCTGCCCTGTGAAGAAGCCGAGTCGAGAAGCCGGTGAGTGATCAAGGCATCTCCAGGACCGAGTCCCAAAGGATCAAGTGTTTGTGTGATCAAGACTTGTATCTACGGGACTGTTACCACTTTGTATCTTGATCAATACCTAGTGGATTCCTCCGGAGATTGGAGAAGAGAGGAGTAGAAGAATTACCCCATCTTGAACCTCTATAAAAATCTTCTTTGTGTCATTTACATTTCAAAGACTTTAATTTCTGCATGTTATTTGTTTAACTCTTTGATAAATTTGCTATCCACTTGATAATTTCTAAGTACTAAACCAAGCATTAAATCTTTGCTTAACCATTATTAAGGGTGTTAAGTCTTCGGCGAAAACAAACTACGAGTTGAGTTAATTTAGTCTTAGCAATTTGAGTTATTCCATCAATGCTCGGTTGAGTCTTTGAGAGACTAACTCTCTTGATTAACTAAATTGGTACATCCACCAAGGACACACACTGTATAACATCAACTCGAACTTTAAAAAGGACTAAATTGAAAAGTTGGTAAGGTTTATTCAACCCCCTTCTAAACCTTACACCCACACCCCTTGGGACCTACAAGTGTTAGTCCCAGAAATATGCAAAAGGAATGGACCAATTGGAAACACTGCACCTTATGTCAGGCACCTGCAATGCTGCGAAGACTTTTAATACGAGGAAGGGTCAACATCAAGGACTGCAGACCAAGACAAGCCAACGAACACAAGTGATATTTGAAATTAGCCTATCTCTTCAACGGACCAAATTTCAAATGTGCACTATAAAAGGCTGAGAAAGTTATTGAGAAGAGGTGACCTGAACCACGAACAAGCAAGCAACATTCAAGCACTTAACCTGCAATATTCTCAAACACACTCAAGCAATTCCTCAAGCCTGAAACTCGAAGGAAATCGATCCAACACAAGTTGTGAAGGAAAGACAACTTCAAATCTGTTGAAGAGGAAACTTTTGAAGAAATCAAAGGGTCTACTATCCAAGCTAGGATTGTAGAGACGCGTTCAGTCGAACCATTATCAAGTTTGTTGGAGGGCTTCGTGATCAAATCCAAGAACTTGAGAAGTGAGTCGAAATAGCAAGCGACTACCCCCGGGAAGAAGGCGAGTTGCAAAAGAAGCTATTTGTGTGATCAAGTCTGTCTCGGGATCGTTCACTACTTTTAAAGCGATCGTTACATAGTGGATTACTCCAAGAGGCTGGAGAAAAGAGGATTAGAAGAATTACCCCATCTTGAACCTCTATAAAACATTTGTGTCATTACTTTCAGCAAATTTATTTCCTGCATATTCATTTTATATATGCTGATCATATTTGCAATCCAACTTTTAAATAACTAAGTGCTAAAATCAAGTGTTTTAAAACAAGCTAAAATCTAATCTAAGGGTGTTAAGTCTTCCGCTGTTAAAAACAAATCAGCCAAGTTAAGTATTTGGCTTGCGCAACCAAGTTATACTATCAACAACTCTATCGGGTCTGTTGAGTGGGTAACTTAGCTGAAAAGCCAACTTAGCTATCCATCAAAGGACACAACTATTTGAGTCAACTCTGTTGGATTTATTTAAAAGGACTAAATCGAAAATTTGGTAAGGTTTATACAACGTCCCCTTTTCAAAATCTTACTCCGCACCCATTGGGACCTACAAGTGGTATCAGAGTGGTTGGTTCATTGAGCCTTCCACACTGGTTACAAAACTAGATCTCTGTCTTTTCAAAAATATTTTAAACACTTGTGCTTCAAAGTCTTTCATTTTTAAGCAAAGTTATTATCATGGAAGCAAATCTTACACGCATTCCTATTTTCACTGTTGAAGAATTTGATGATTAGAAAATTCGCATGCAGGCTCATCTGTCTGCATTACATGATGAAATGTGGCTTGTGATAGAAGATGGGCCACTACAAATACTCAAAGTGAAAACGACTGTAAGAAGAGTAGCCGCAGCTGAAGGAGAAGAAGTTGCCGCTGAAGCAAGACCAGCCATGGTTGAAAAACCAACGACTGAGTGGACTAATGAGGACAAAAAGAGATACAACTTTGCTGACGTTGGACAAAGATATACTCTACAAGACGTTGGACAAAGCCATGTTCAACAAAGTCAAATCTTACGAATCTGCAAAAGAGATTTGGGATAAGCTGACTTTAATTTGTGAAGGATCTGAACAAATTAAAGTAAAATAAATTAACTGTTGCTGTTCAAAATTTTAAAAATTTCAAAATGCTTGCAAGTAAAACCTTGGATCAGCTGGATGCTAGATTCACTGAAATCACAAATGAGTTTTCAGCTCTTGGGAAGGAGTATACACAAAAGGAAATGTGTATGAAGATCTTGAGAAGACTCCCAGTTGAATGGGAATTGAAGGTTATGGCTCTGAGACATTCAATGGATCTCTAAAAACATCCAATCATGAGCTATTCTCAGATCTCAAAGCCTATAAGTTTGAGATGAGAAGAAAAGAGCAAGAGGAGACAGCTATACCTAAGACAGTTACACTAATGGCTAATGATGGAAAGAGAGCTGAACCAATGGAAGCCGTAGACCAGGAGGAAATTGCCCTGGTGGTCAAAAGTTTCAATAAGTTCTTCAACAAGAACTATAAAAGAAATAAGGGTGAGACATCCAGAAGGCATTCAGCCCCTTCCAAGTCAAGGGAAGACAGGCCACCCAAGAGAGCTGAGCATCAAAGGGTTGAATATCAGAGAGCTGATAATCCAAGAACAGAAAGAGCTGATCAAAGAGTTGAGAACCTGTGTTAGAACTACAGACAACCAGGACACTTTGCAGTTGATTGTTCCTATCCACCAGTTAACAAATATAGGAATGAGGAAGATAGAAAAGTCTTTAGGGAAAGTAGACAGGAAAAGAAGAAAGCCATGTTGGCCGAGACGATCAAGTCCAAAAAGCGGAGACTCGAGAGAATAGTGAAGTCGAGTCCGAGAATAGTGAGACGATCCAAGTCCAAAGCGGAGACTACGAGGAAGAGGCTATGATTTTCTTTATGGCTAAAGAACAAGATCAACAGATCAAGATGATGAGGTACACTCTAACTCATCTCATTCAGATTCAAGTGATTTTGTGATACACATACTTCATCACCCACTGATCTTTATGATTCATTAGGTAAAATGATGAAAGATTTTGAACACATAAATCCTCACATACAATTCTAAATGTGGAAAATAGCCATCTTAAAAGCCAAAAATCACAGCTGACTAAAGAGCCGAGTACTACGAGTCATATAGCCGATGAGAACACTAAGACGAAGACTGAAAATGCAAAGATCACAGCAGAGTTAGCTGCTATAGAAAAGAGGGAAAACGATCTCAAAAATGTGATTGCCTCATTTACAAAGGCATCAAAATCATTGGATGATCTTATCATGAGTTAAAAAGAATGTGGAGATAGGTCAGGCATAGGATTTAATTCCTTTGTGCAGAGTCAAACTCCAAGAGTGATTTTGGAAAAAGGATCTTCAAGCAATGAAGCTTCTCAAAAATCCAAAACACCAAATGCTGCACCCACATTCACTCCAAAGCACATCGCAAACAAGCTGGCCTTGGATGCAAAGGGAAAGGAAAACAACTTGATTGAGTATCTTTGAGAGGACGGTGAGAAGAAATCTAGACGCGTTCCTCAGCAAACTCCAAAAAGAAAATACTCTGTGAAAAGCAAACAGATCTACCAGAAACCCCAAATATTTCATCAGAGAAACACACATGATGGGAATGGTAGAAACTATCCGAACTATGCTGATTGGTATAATGTGAAGCATCAGCAAAGACCTATGGAATACAAGCCAAGATGGTAAAGACCTAAAACACAGCAAATGTCATTCCAAAGGCAAAAGAGCTATTATCAGCACACATACGCACCCAAGCACTTCACTCAGAAATACCACAACTATCCCAAGAAAGCAATTGCTAAAACATAAACACATGCATACAGACAAAAGAGACAGCTGTATGAACCTAAAACCCCCAAGCAATTTGCTAATGTGCACTATGATTATGGCACTGATAGATGTCAACCTCTTAGAGTCAAGTCTTTTGGCTATAGGTTGGTTGTATCATATTATAGCACTAACCCCTCAGGACCCAGGCAAGTATGGGTACCTAAAAGCTGATTTCCTTGATTGCAGGTTCAAGGAACAACTGAGTGCCAAGGAAACTGGTACATGGATAGTGGTTGTTCGAGACATATGACAAGAAGCAAGAAAAACCTGTCAAGATTCAAGGAGCATAGAGGTACAAAAGTCATATTTGGAGGAAATGAAGCTCCACGGGAAATCAAAGGCACATGATCTATCAGAAAGAATGGATTGGAAATCACTGATGAAAGATACTGAATCAAAGGAAATAGTGTTGCAAGGATCAACATAGAATAATATGTATGTGGTAGATTGGTCTACTGCTGCATTAAGAACTTGTCTGCTAGCAAAGAGCACAGCCGAATCAAGTTGGTTGTAGCACAAGAAGCCGAGTCATCTAAATTTCAAGACAATCAACAAGCTTGCAAGGAGTCATCTTGTAGAAGGATTGCCAGACTCAGTATACAAGAAAGAAAGCGTATGTGGTGCATGCCAGATGGGAAAGCAAATAAAGTCTTCATTCAAGGATAAGCCAAGTCCTTCTTCAATAAGGATATTATATCTGTTGCATATGGATTCATTTAGTCCTGTTGATCAGCCAGCATAAGTGGAAAGAAATACACCTTAGTGGTGGTGGATGACTACTCTAGATATACATGGACAATCTTCATGTGTAAAAAGAAGGAAACTTTGCAGAAGTTACCTCAGCTGATGAAAATAGTTCAAAATGAAAAAGAGTCAAACCATTATAAAAATAAGATTTGACAGATGAACTGAGTTTGTCAATGGGATAATAACTCAGTATTGTGTTGGAAATGGAATTGCTCGTGAGTTATCAGCTGCAAGAACTCCACAGCAGAATGGAGTGGCTGAAAGAAGGAATAGAACCCTCAAGGAAGCTGCAAGGACCATGTTAGCTGAAGTTGGATTGCCTAAGAGATTTTGGGCTGAAGCCATTAACACATCATGCTATACTCAAAATAGATGCATGATCAATAGGAAACTGACCAAGACTCCCTATGAGATTTGGACAGAGAGAAAGCCAAATGTTGGATATTTCAGGATATTTGTATGTCAATATTTCATCCACAATAATGGCAAAGATAAATTAAAGGCTTTTGATGCTAAAGCTGATGAAGGTATCTTTTTGGGATACTCAGCTGAGAGCAAAGCCTATAGAGTGTTGAACAAGAGGACTATGGTTATGGAAGAGTCTATCCATGTGGTCTTTGATGAACCTAATGTAAATGGAGAAGACATTGAAGAGTTAGCTGATAAGCTGAATCAATCAACTATGCAGAAGAGTCCTTATGTTCAAGCTTAAGTAAGAGCACTCAACCGAGATGAAGATGAGATAGCTGAATCTCAAAGACAGATAGCTGGAAATCCTACAGCTGAATGAAAATGAAAGAGTCATTTCAAAACAACTTAGGTGCGAGACAGTGAATCCAAAGCCAGACTTACTCCAACCTCGATGTAAGATGGCCGAGAGACCATCCACCAGAGTTAGTTATTGGAAATGTTAGAGATGGCATAAGAACCAGATCCAGAGCACAACATGAAGCTATGTTCACTTGTTTTATTTCCCAGATAGAGCCTAAAGATGTGTCTCAAGCATTGGATAACACACATTGGATTCAAGCCATGCAAGAAAAGAGTGAATCCGTTTGAAAGAAACAAAGTATGGGAATTAGTGCAGAGGCCAACCCATCAAAATGTTATTGGCACAAAATGAGTTTTCAGAAACAAGATGAATAAGGCAGGTTGGTTGTAAGAAACAAAGAAAGATTGGTAGCCAAAGGGTATTGCCGAGAAAAAGGTATAGATTTTGGTGAAACCTTTGCTCATGTTGCAAGATTTGAAGCAATAAGGATGTTTCTTGCTTATGTTGCACAAAAAACTTCTTTGTGTTTCTGTAGGAAACTGACCAAGACTCCTATGAGATTTGGAGAGAGAAAGCCAAATGTTGGATATTTCGGGATATTTGTATGTAAATATTTCATCCACAATAATGGCAAAGATAAATTAAAGGCTTTTGATGCTAAAGTTGATGAAGGTATCTTTTTGGGATACTCAGCTGAGAGCAAAGCCTATAGAGTGCTGAACAAGAGGACTATGGTTATGGAAGAGTCTATCCATGTGGTCTTTGATGAACCTAATGTAAATGGAGAAGACATTGAAGAGGTAGCTGATAAGCTGAATCAATCAACTATGCAGAAGAGTCCTTATGTTCAAGCTTAAGTAAGAGCACTCAACCGAGATGAAGATGAGATAGTGAATCTCAAAGACAGATATTTGGAGAGCCTACGGTTTGAATGAAAATGAAAGAGTGTTCAAAACAACTTAGGTGCGAGGCAGTGAATCCAAGCAGACTTACTCCAACTCGATGTAAGATGGTGAGAGACCATCCACCGAGTTAGTTATTGGAAATGTTAGAGATGGCATAAGAACCGGATCGAGCACGACATGAAGCTATGTTCACTTGTTTTATTTCCCAGATAGAGCCTAAAGATGTGTCTCAAGCATTGGATAACACACATTGGATTCAAGCCATGCAAGAAGAGCTGAATCCATTTGAAAGAAACAAAGTATGGGAATTAGTGCAGAGGCCAACCCATCAAAATGTTATTGGCACAAAATGAGTTTTCAGAAACAAGATGAATAAGGCAGGTTGGTTGTAAGAAACAAAGAAAGATTGGTAGCCAAAGGGTATTGCTGAGAAAAAGGTATAGATTTTGGTGAAACCTTTGCTCATGTTGCAAGATTTGAAGCAATAAGGATGTTTCTTGCTTATGTTGCACATAAAAACTTCACTTGTGTTTCTGTAGGAAACCGGACCAAGACTCCTATGAGATTTTGAGAGAGAAAGCCAAATGTTGGATATTTCAGGATATTTGTATGTAAATATTTCATCCACAATAATGGCAAAGATAAATTAAAGGCTTTTGTTGCTAAAGCTGATGAAGGTATCTTTTTGGGATACTCAGCTGAGAGCAAAGCCTATAGAGGGCTGAACAAGAGGACTATGGTTATGGAAGAGTCTATCCATGTGGTCTTTGATGAACCTAATGTAAATGGAGAAGACATTGAAGAGGTAGCTGATAAGCTGAATCAATCAACTATGCAGAAGAGTCCTTATGTTCAAGCTTAAGTAAGAGCACTCAACCGAGATGAAGATGAGATAGCTGAATCTCAAAGACAGATAGCTGGAGAGCCTACAGCTGAATGAAAATGAAAGAGCTGTTCAAAACAACTTAGGTGCGAGACGGCTGAATCCAGCAGACTTACTCCAACCTGATGTAAGATGGCTGAGAGACCATCCACCAGAGTTAGTTATTGGAAATGTTAGAGATGGCATAAGAACCAGATCCAGAGCATAGCATGAAGCTATGTTCACTTGTTTTATTTCCCAGATAGAGCCTAAAGATGTGTCTCAAGCATTGGATAACACACATTGGATTCAAGCCATGCAAGAAGAGCTGAATCCATTTGAAAGAAACAAAGTATGGGAATTAGTGCAGAGGCCAACCCATCAAAATGTTATTGGCACAAAATGAGTTTTCAGAAACAAGATGAATAAGGCAGGTTGGTTGTAAGAAACAAAGAAAGATTGGTAGCCAAAGGGTATTGCCGAGAAAAAGGTATAGATTTTGGTGAAACCTTTGCTCATGTTGCAAGATTTGAAGCAATAAGGATGTTTCTTGCTTATGTTGCACATAAAAACTTCACTGTGTTTCCTGTAGGAAACTGACCAAGACTCCCTATGAGATTTTGACAGAGAGAAAGCCAAATGTTGGATATTTCAGAATTCTCGGTACATGAAGATGGGATTATCAGATTTCGGAATCGAGTTTGCGTACCAAGTGACGAGCAGATTAGGAATAAAATCCTAGCAGAGGCATACCATTCGAAATACACTATACATCCTGGAGTAAACAGGATGTATACGGATTTGAAACGGAGTTATTGGTGGGTAAACATGAAGTACCAGGTAGCGGAGTTTGCTGCGAGATGTTTGACTTGTCAACGAGTAAAAGCAGAATACCAACGACCATCTGGTTTACTACAACCATTGAGAATTCCCGAGTGGAAATGGGAACACATAATGATGGACTTCGTGACGGATCTACCAAGGACCAGAGGAGGCCATGATACTATTTGGATAGTTGTAGACCGACTCACGAAATCTGAACACTTCTTACCCATCAAGAAAACTGATAGCTTGCAGAAACTTGCGCAGATTTATATCCGAGAGATCATTCGACTGCATGGAGTACCTTATATACAAAGTACTACAAATTTGTGTTAACTTACTGGCATTTACGTTGTAGTGATGAGCATATATCAGTACAATTCTTGTAATTTATTAAATGCGAATATTTATATAAAATATCAAAATAGAGTATTCCTAATCACAGGCTGATCAGGTAACCAATAGAAAGCCTGAAAACAATGTCAAAAAATAAAGCGAAATGGTCACAAGCCGACCAAATGGCTGAATGGTTGGGGCCTCATTAAAACCTTTCAGGGTAAAACCCACCCTTGTGGGAAAAACCCCTGAAAGGAAAAAGAGTACCCCCTAGGCGTCCAGAAATGAAGAAGCGGGATAAGGAGGTCCTGTTGGTTGTTATGCATACAACCCCAATCCAATGATGATGATTCTACAATGAGTACTTTCAGATGGATTGTCGCAGCATAGATTGTCCAGATTTTGCTATGAAATACTATCTCATATACCTGCTCACTGAATTGAAAATTCATTAGCCGCACTAGGAATTCATTAAAGTTGTTGGCTTGAAATTGGTGAATGTTAAATGAGATAAAAATCCAACGCCAGAGAGCCCCTGCGAAGACACATGAGACAAATAAGTGATCAATCAATTCTACAAATTCACAACAAAGAACGCAAACCGAAGGGCCAGTAAAACTCCCCTTAGCTCGTAATAAATCCAAGACAGCTAATTGATTGTGTATAGCGCTCCACGCCACCACCGATCGCCGTTCTGGGATGTGCCGCGACCAGATCAAAGAACCCCATTTGACCGCAGGATATGTAGGACGGACGTGATCATATGCAGCCTTAGAAGTAATTGAACCGTCCTATGAATTCAACCAAACACGAGTATCCCTAGAGTTAGGGGTGATGGGGACTTGTACAATCGCCCGGACTAGATCCATATAAGTCTCCACAAATGAGAATGTGAAATGCCATTTCCCATCATAAAAGTAGTCTAAAATGCGATATTGGAATAGGTATCTATATTCTTCAGGAATACCAATACGGTCAGCAATAGAATAACCCAGTCAATTATCAATCCAAAATAATACCTCAGAAATAGCTCCCGGGATCCAACGTGAATCCTCCAAGCAAGATGAAATAAGAGGTTTAATCCCAGTCTAGATGGAAGAGGGAATAAAAGACCTCCAGGTCGTCCCATCTGCAGCCAAAAATCAATGCCTAAGTGTGATGAAAGTCACCGACTCCGAGTTCATGACCTTCCAGGCCATTTTCATCAAGAAAGTTGTATTAGCCGCAACGATCGATCTAACGCCCAACCCCCTTTCTATCCGAGGCGTACAACACCGGTTCCAGTTAACCGTCACCGAACCCTTAGAATTCACATTCCTAGTCCAAATGAAGTTACGCATTGCCCGTTCCATTTGCTTGAGCAACGTGTGGGGCCATTTGTAAATCACCATGGTATGGACAAATGAGCTAGTAATCACCGAATTAACCAAGCAAACACGACCAGCAAGGGAAAGAGATGTACCTTTCCATCGTCTGAATTTAAGGATCATCTTATAAAAACCGGGCTGAAGATCCGCAACCTTAGGGGCCCCTTTGAAGATTGGGGCGCCTAAATAAACTGTAGGGAACGTCCCGGGCTGAATCCCCATGATTGTCTGCACTATCCCACGAATATGAGATAAGACCCGAGTGCCAAAATAAACTTTGGATTTACGAGGGTTGAAAGCCTGGCCCGAGATATCTGCATAAATGTTGAGAATTTGAAGAAGGACACGGGCGTTTGCTGAAGAAGCTACACACATAATAACAATATCGTCGGTGTATAGGATAGATGGTGGAAAGATTATGCGTCTGGGCGCGACAAACGGAGCAAACCTATTTTGCTCAACCGCAACATCGATAAATTTACTAAGAACCTCCTCTGCGATGCAAAACAACAACGGGGATAAAGGATCACCTTGTCGAACTCCTCTAAAACAAGGCAAGTATCCCACCGGCGTCCCATTCAGAAGAACTGAAATTCTGGATGACCGAAAAATAACATCCACCCAGTGGATGAAGATTTCAGAGAAACCAAAGCGGCGCAAAACGTGAAGTAAGAAGCCCCATTACAAGGTATCAAATGCCTTACGGATATCAATCTTCAAGATCATATTCATATCCAGTCTACCATGCAAGACATTGAATCCTTCAGATACCAGTGCAATACAGTCATGAATCTATCTTCCAGGGACAAATCCGAACTGAGTAGGTGATAAATATGTGGTGGTAATCGAACCCAAATGCGTAGCCAAAATATTAGTAATAATCTTGAAAAGAAAATTACTCATGATAATTGGGCGGAAGTTCTCAATAACATTAGCGTCCTTGGTCTTTGGGATTAGCGCCATAAAACTAGCGTTCAATCCCAGAGGTAGTGATGAACTAATGAAGAAAAATCTGATCGTGGCGATCACCTCGACTGATATAACATCCCAGAAGTGGCAATAGAAAATCCCACTAAAACCATCTGGTCCTGGCGAGCTATCCGAATCCATATCAAATACCGCTTCCTTAATCTCTGCATCTGATGGAATGACAGTCAGGCTAGCATTATTGGCCACCCCCACCCTGGGAGAAATCACCTGATCAATAGTGGAGTAATCAGGAGTGATGCTCCCATTATCCGAAAAGAGCTCCTTGTAGAACGAAATAATATGATTTCCAAGCACTGTTTTATCATCCGTTTAAACACCGTCCACCATAAGACCCTGAATCTCCGACCGCCCAATGCGAATCTGGCTCTGACGATGAAAAAATGCCGTATTACGGTCCCCATTCTTAAGCCATGCCGAGCGAGACCTTTGCTTAAGGAATTTAGATTGTAGTAGCAAAGTCTGAGAGAGAAGCTTCTGGGCGTCCAGCTCCTGATCCCGACGGGCAGCTGTATAATCCAAGCTCTCAATATCTGCCTGGATCTGACGAACCTGATCCATCTGATATTCTACTTTGCGATTCACATCTCCAAAAACATCCCTGTTCCAAACCTTAACTTCCTGCCTCAACCTCTTTAGCTTCCACATAACGCCCAATAGAGGATTGGGCGCCATTGAAGGCGCAGACCAAGAGATAGTAACCAAATCCCGAAACGTGTCATGATGTATCCACATACGCTGAAACCGAAATGGCACCGGACCCTGCTAATGAAAGTAGAGCAAGAAACCAAAATGGAATGGTGATCAGACCCAATGCGAGGAAGCACTAGGCCCTTAACGACCTGCCAAAAAGAGAAAAATTGACAAGTTGCTAGAGCCCGATCCAACTTAGCCTGGAGAAGAGATAGAGGCCTTCAGGGGGAGCACCAAGTAAAAGATTTCCCCGTAGTCGGGACAGCGAACAAACCAACATCCTCTATGAAGTCCCTGAAATCTTGACAAGAGGCCTGGGATAAAGTATCACTTCCAGAACGCTCATGATGTCCCAATACCGCATTAAAATCCCCAATAAGAAGCAGATCAGAAAGACCCAAATTCCTCAAATCCAACCAGAGCGTGCGGCGAGCAGTATGATCACACAAACCATGAGTCTTTCTGATATCCATCCGAATTGCGTAAATTAATCTGAGTTTAAATTCGCATAACATTTGAACAACATTTGAACATGAACTGCAAAAGAAACATCGTTGTATATTACAAGAATAAACGAAATTGATTTATATTTCTAACTTGGTTAGTAGCCTTTCTTCAAATCTTTATATAGTCATCAACATTTCTTTCTGCATATTTATTTTCAAGTATTAATTAATTATCATTGTCCATTCTCAAAATCTTTTTGGTCCATGTAATCAGAATTATATATATTACAATAAAGATTTAATTAATATGGCACGTATTAATGGTATAAATATATCAGAAAATAACCCTTTTATCATATGATTGTAACGACCATGAATTTTCTAGTATACTAGATGATTGTTTGGATCGATACTAAACTTGTGTTACCTGATCGATATTAATCGTCCATTTTAATTCGGTATTTTTCTTGTTTATCACAACATGTAGGAGATTATCAGTCCAACAAATTACATGCATCACGGAAATTCAAAGAAAAATCTGTAAAATGTGTAAAAAGATCGACACTACTACAAAAAAGCTGATAGACCGGTGTCTATTAGTAAAATAACCGGTGCTAAAGCCACTGGTGTTAAAAGTCTGAACTTTTTGACACCGGTTTAAAATCAGTGTCTTTTCCTTGAAAGACATCGGTTTTAAACTGATGTCTATTTGTAAATCAACCGGTGTTAGAGCCATTGGTGTTAAAAGTCTAAACTTTTTAACACCGGATTAAAACCGGTGTCTTTTCTCTGAAAGACATCGGTTTAAAACCGATTTCTTAGAGAAACATTATCCACTTTCTAAAAGGGTGTCTTAATATTTTTAGAAGCGGTTTTAAAAGGGTTGTTTATTTACACAAAAACACCGGCCCAAAGTTGCAAAAAAAACATATAAATAAACAATTCATTATGAACTCCAATTCTAGCAACCATCATAAGTTCACTCACTACCAATTAAACATCAAATCCATTAATACTAAAGTCCCCAATAGCCAAAATCCAACAAAAAGTACTAGTAGCGAAGTTTTCTTTCGATAAAATAACTATAAATTCATAATCCGATTAATTCCATCAACCAACAAAAAGACTATATAATTCAACTACAGGCAACAAAATACATATGATCAACAACAAAATCCAATTAAACATGGAATGTTTGACTTGTTTATTTCACCACATAGTATTTCTCCAACATTGCCAAGCATCGTGGTTGTGCCCGACATCATCAAACTCGTCTGTTGCGTCCTTACCTGAAGGAAGAATATCAAATCAAGACTATAAATGAAACGAAAAATCAACAATATGATCAAATCTTACTTGACTATAACATGTGCAAAGAATATTTATTATTCTTTGAAAGATAACGGATGCTTTTTTGTAATTAGATTAAATTTTAGGGGTAGTTTTGCGATTTACCCATATTAATCAATAGGATTTTACATTTACCAACAGGATGCTCATCCAAGAAAGTGGTCACATTATAATCCTGAATGAAAGAACTCCAAAATCAGACATAATCAGGTTGCTAAAATACTAAAGATGGTCTATAAATTTGATGTTAAAATACATAAGACCTACAATATAAGAAATCAAGAAATAAAAAACACTTGTTACCAAATAGCTGAATATTAGCAAAGGAATAAAAGACTGAAATTGATATTTCATATCAAGCATTTGGGAAGAACATAAGATTGTTTATTTGTTATCATACTCAGGACCAATGCTATTAACAATGGATAATCCCCTTTAATGAGAACCACTCACCATTTGGATTAACAAGATAAAATGAGCCATATTAAAAGACAAGTAGTAGCATTACAACATAGATTTATTGGTCGAGAATAAGAAAGTAGTCAGGAAAATAGTTATAGCGGAAAGCATCACAATCAAAACACATTCAATAACAATATCAAACTAGAGCACTATTACACCAATGATCCAAATTACAGATCATAAAAAACATATTGGAAGAACAAATTGAAGCTACCAATAAAAAACATATGCAAATATAGAGACAATGAAAAGAAGGTGGTATAAAGAAAACCTGAGCTCTCATTATTTGGTTTCTCCATAGCATTACTTCTTAGCCTGGATTGGTCTAATAGCTTATTCAGTCCACTTTCTATATGTCCTTTTCCACTTAAGGATGTTGATTTAGGAAAGTAAATCAGATGTACCTGACCTAGGGACCCAAGAAGCGAGGTGAAGTGTTGTCCACGGGGTGACCCGGCTCAGGATCCCAAAAAGCGAGGTGAGGTACTTTGTTCGAGGGTACCTGAAACAGAACGCACGTTAGGCTAGCCGGGATGGCTCCCAGCTAAGGCCCTCCGATGCCTAAGTCAGAATCAGGTAGTTGAGGTACTTAGAAAGCTAAAGAGCGAGGTAATTTAGAATAATGACAAGTTACCTTTTACCTTGATTTTCGTGTCGTATTTATAGTACTGTTCACCGTGTGATGCGGATCACCGTACATGTGGCGCCCGATCGACGGTGTGTGGCTCGCGGGTGACCCGACCCGGACATTCGGGTAGGGTCAGGATCTATATAAAAAAGCCGCGGATCCCGGGGGCATCTTGGTAATTTCCAGTGAGGCGAGGTCAAGATGGTCAATTCGACCTAGGCGATGCTATAATAGTAATTTCCACATCATTTACTCCCCTAGTCACTTTAATAATTTATTGCTAAAGTGACTCGTCACAAAGTCCTTGAATTGACGACCACGGAATCAAGCCCTTGAATCCGAAAAGACCCTTCCATCCCAGCCGTTGAATTTGAATATCCTTTCGATCAAGACCGTTGATTTTCTCGCCCTTCTCTATATATATAAGATGGTCTTTCAAAACCTTCATTTTTCACACATTTTACCCTGGATTGCCTCGCTGCTCAAGCTCGTCCACGACCTAGGATCTTGACTTCGTGCTCCTCCACTTCACTTGACTTAGAGGTAGGTTCTCTTTCTCTCTCTTTTAAATTTTCTTAATCTTTATGGCGACCCCTCCTCCATCTACACGGCCATCTAGTTCGCGGTTGAACTCCGGTTCGTCCTCAAAATCGGGGTCGTCTGATTTTAGCTCGTCCTCGAGCTCTTCTACTTCTACTAGCGGGGCGGCCCATATTCCCCCCTGTCAAGATAGGGTATCCCGCGAGGCTACCCCTTCGGACGACCTGGAACACATCGCCCCCTGGGCTTTACTTAGGTCCCGAGTCTCTGTTCATGATTTATATACCATTAGGAAAAACTTCTTCATTCCCGCTTCATACCGAATCATAATTCCTACTACTAGTGATAGGATAGATAAACCCCCACCTCGCTGCTTAGCTTTTCACCTCGCTAGCCTCGAGGCGGGTCTTAGATTTCCTTTGGCTCGCCCCATTGCTGACATTCTAAGAGGGCTCGATGTTTGCCCCGCTCAACTTGTCCCAAATTCCTACCGTCACATCGTAGGTTTTATTATCTTGATGAAGCACTTCGGCGAGGCCACCTCGCTTTATCACTTTTGTGAACTATATGCCATCAACTCTTCTACCACCACTACTAACTCCGGATTCTTTTACATCTCACCTCAAACTAATCGAGAATTTTTACATCGAGTTCCTTCCTCGGTGTGGCCTTGGAAAGATAGGTTCATATTCATTCGAGCCCCTATTGAAACTCCCTGGTACCTACCTTCGGATTGGAAATTGAGCCAGCCTCGCCTTCGAGGCTTGCCTCCTGTTTCTTAGGGAGCCAACTTCATTTCTAGGTTGACCCAAAATTGGTATGAGGCTTGCGACCTCATTACCGAAGACGTTCTATCCCTCGTCGGCCTTAACCCTGCTCCTCGCCACGAAACTCTAACACTTGGTAATTTATTTCTCTCTATTTTCTTGGCTCACTTATCATTCTCGTACTGATGCTATTGCTTATTTATGTAGATATGGCGGTCTGATCTGCTGTACTTGACAAGGCCCTTGCCAATAATAAAGAGATGCTGCTGGCTCGCAATCGAGCTCGCCAAAATGCTGCTCCTTCTGAGCTGCCATTGGGCGTAGTCGTGGCCTCGGCCCCCATCGTCACGGTAGCTGTCGACCCGGCTCCCAAGGTGCCCTCAAAGAAAACCAGCAAGGCCTCGCGTAGCAAATCGAAGGAAGAGAAAGGGAAGGCTGTGGCCGAAGGCTCTGCCCAGAAAAAGACTAAGACTCGCAAGGCTAAGATCTCGCCTGACTCAATGGATGTCTCCCCCGAAATGCGAGCTCACGATGTGAGCGAACCCACCGATGCGAACCTTCCGACAGTGGACCAGATGATGATGTGGTTAAATCGAAGCGAGTCTCATCTTCAGGCCCCACGACTTGCGGCTCGCGAGAAGGCTCCCGAACTTATGCCTCGAGCTCGCGAGCTCGCGAGCTCTCGTGACTTTATTCCCAATTGGAATATCGGCTCGCGGAGCTCGGTCCTCGAAATGAACCACGGGAGGACTCCTTTGAATTGTACAACTACACTACCCTTCCTGCTTATCAGTTCGCCCTAATTAACACTGAATTTACTCGCATCGAAGAGCTCGCAGCCCATGGTATCATGTCGGTATGTGGCTCCTTTTAAATTGTGCAGCACTTTTGCTTCGTTTTTTACTTCGCTTCACTGTCCTTTACTTTCGCTTTTTCCTTTCGTAGCTATCTGCCTTGCTTCATCAAATGGGCCTTCGTGGCGCTGACTGGAGGCATCAAAACAAGGTGTTCGTCAATCAGCTGAGTGAGGTCCACGCGAAGCTACAAACTACCAAAGCGGATAAGGTAAAAGCCATCAAGGAGCCTCGAGCCGAGCTTCTCAAGGAAGTGGCCGATCTGAAAACCCATCTCGCTTTGTCCCAAAGCGAGCTCAAAACTCATGAAGAGCTTCATGCCAAGGAGGTGGCAGATTCTTTTGAGAAGGGTAGTAAGCGAGGTCTCGAAGAATATCCCTCCTCTGAAGAGTATAAGGCTTCGCTAGCCTCATCTCGCCTCGCTGGAGTTCAATCTTTCCTCCAGTCCTCCTCTTGCGAGAAACTCATGGCCGAACGAGCCGTGGTGTACCTTTTCGACGGCTTTGAGAGATGCCGTGAGCAAGGGATTAAAAAGGGGGCCTTCAAGGCCGATTTCAACCCCGAAAAGCTAGACCCCTTTGAGAAGGACGAGCTGAGGGCAGATGTCGTCAGAGGTGAAGGCGAGGTTGGCACCTCGAACGACGTAGAAATCATTGACGAGGTTGAGGAGGTCGATGAGTTCACCGAGATCGTTAAACCTCTTCTAGCCTCCTAGGGATTTTATTTATGTAAATCGCTGACGAAGTATTTAACTTGGATGTATTTTTGTTGACAATCTCATCGCCTCACAATGTACTTCTAATTTTACTCCGTTTTTGTGTATTGCTTCAACATTACTTCGCTTATTTTTTGCATGCCATTTCGATGTACTACATTTTGCTTTTATATGTTGCATGTACTTTGCTTCGCTCTGCTCCCTTTTTTTTTTACGAGCCTGTCCCTTGGCCCCTAGTCTTCTTCATGGGGCTAAGTCCCTTGGCGAGCCTAGGTCCTTGGGTGAGCCTAGGTCCCTTGGAACCATTATAGGCTTTGCATGCCTGGCAATTTCTTAGCCTAGGCTCGTTTGTGAGCCTAGGTCTCTGGGCGAGCCTAGGTCCTTGCTTGGGACCATTGTAGGCTTTACCAGCCTAAAAGGGAGCTTATGGCCTAGATCCCTCTTGGGATCGTCTTGGGCCTGCTAGCCTTTTAGGGACTTATCTTGGGAGCCTAGGTCCCTTTGTTGGGACCATTGTGGGTTTTGTCAGCCTAGAAGGGTGCTTATGGCCTAGATCCTTCATGGGATCGTCTTGGGCCTGCTAGCCTTTTAGGGGGCTTACTTGCGAGCCTAGGTCCCTTTGTTGGGACCATTGTGAGCTTTGCCAGCCTAAAAGGGTGCTTATGGCCTAGATCCTTCGTGGGATCATCTTGGGCCTGCTAGCCTTTTAGGGGGCTTACTTGCGAGCCTAGGTCCCTTGGTTGGAACCATTGTGGGCTTGGCCATCCTAAAAGGGTGCTTATGGCCTAGATCCTTCGTGGAATCGTCTTTGGCCTGCTAGCCTTTTAGGGGTCTTACTTGCGAGCCTACGAATCTTGAATGGTTCGCTTTCGATCCTGAAATACTAAGCAGATATGTTTGCGAAAAAGTAAACATTGCAAGTGATATCTCACGTTCTTTCATTGAATAGAGCTTTTATCATAAGTCTTCAGTGCTTCCAAAATTAAGCTAAGTACATAAAGTAAATTAAGCTAAGTGTAGAACCTCCTTAAGTTATGAATGTTCCAAGGCCTCGGGAGCTGCTTTCCTTGCATGTTTTCTAGTCTGTATGTTCCCCTCTTTAGCACCTCAATTACTTTGAAGGGTCCTTCCCAATTTGCCTCCAGCTTCCCTACATGTTTGGAAACTTCTACTTTTTTGAGCACTAGATCCCCTACCTGAAAGCTTCGCTCCTGAACCCTTTTGTTATATGTATTTTTCATCCTTCCCTTAGCCGTTTGGATCTGAATAAATGCTTTATCTCGCTGTTCTTCAATGAGATCGAGCTCGAGTTCTCTAGCTTCACTATTGCTCTCAGGCTCGTACCGAGCGACCCGAAGCGAAGTTTCTCCAATTTCCACCGGCACGATCGCTTCCGACCCATACACTAAACTGAAAGGCGTCTCACCCGTCGAAGTCCGTGGGGTCGTTCGATATGCCCAAAGGACTCCAGGTAGCTCATCCACCCAATACGACTTCGCTTCCTCTAGCCTCGTTTTTAAGTGTTGTAGAATAATTCTATTTGCAACCTCAGTCTGCCCATTTGCTTGAGGGTTCCCCACAGCTGTAAAATTTTGTTTGACTTTATATTCCTCACACCATTCCCTAACCTTCTTTCCTTGAAATTGAGTGACATTATCTGATATTAAGACTCTGGGCGCCCCATACCTACATGCGATGTTTTTCCACAAAAAATTCATGACTTTGGTTTTCGTTATCTTAGCCACTGCTTCGGCTTCGATCCACTTAGAAAAGTACTCCACTGCTACAATGATAAATTTCTTCTGAGCTCTAGCCACTGGAAATGGACCCAATATATCGATTCCCCATTGATCAAAAGGACAAGCAATGGGGATCGCTTCCAACTGGGTCGCTGGCTGATGAGTTAGGTTCGCATGAAACTGACACTTCGCACACTTTTTAACAAACTCCATTGCACCCTTTGCTAAAGTTGGCCAAAAGTAACCTTGCCGGATCACCTTCTGGACGAGCGCCTTACCTCCCGAGTGGTTACCACAGTTGCCTTCATGAATCTCCCTCATCACATACATCGCCTTCTCCGGTCCGAGGCACTTTAGCAGTGGTCCTCCTACTGATCTTTTATACATCTCATTGTCTATCATTAGAAACCGAGATGCTCTAACTTGGACCCTTCTAGCTTTTATCGGATCCAGCGGTAAAATTCCTTTTTCTAGGAAATTTTTCAAGTCTTCCATCCAATCAATTGGGGTGTCGACTGGACAAACTAGCGCCTCGCTTGGATACTGCTCGATGGGACCTTTCTCCGCTAGCGAGTCCGGCTTCGTCGCCACCAACACAATCACTTTCCTCGAGCTATTCCCACTTACTGCACTTTCGAAGCGAGCTAGAGCATCAGCTCGCTCATTTTCATTTCTTGGGATCTGCTGTAGTTGAAAAAATTCGAACTTTTCCATCAACCGTTTTGCTTTCTCCAAATAGGTAGCCATAGATCGATCCTTGGCTTCAAACGAACCTTCAACTTGCATTGCTACCAACTGGGAGTCAGTGTAGGCTATCAACCTCTTCACATTGCACTTCTGCGCCATTTTTAAACCTGCCAATAGAGCTTCGTATTCAGCCTCGTTGTTTGTCACCTCAAATTCGAGGCGAAGTGCCACTTCAACCTCAAAAGAATTGGGCTTCTGCAACAAGATCCCGGCTCCACCTCCAGTAGCCACCGCCGACCCATCCACATGCAGTAGCCACGTCACTTCCTCTTTTTGAACTTCAATGTCCGACCCACTTGCTTCATTAACGAAGTCGGCCAGGACTTGAGCCTTCACCGCCGTTTTACTTTGATACTTAATGTCAAATTCCCCCAATTCCACGGACCATGTCACTAAGCGACCTGATAGCTCCGGTTTTTCTAACACTTGTCTCAGCGGCTGATTTGTGAGGACAATAATCTGATGAGATTGGAAGTAAGGTCGCAACTTCCTAGCTGATACTACCAAGGCTAGAGCTAGCTTTTCGGTCTCTAGATACCTCTCTTCGGCTCCCTGTAACAACTTACTCACGTAGTAAACTGGGCGATGAACTCCCTCTTTGTCTCGTACCAACACCGAGCTCACGGCTCGCTTCGAAATGGCTAGGTATAAAAATAGAGCCTCTCCTTTTTTAGGTTTGGACAGTAAAGGTGGAGACATAAGGTACCCTTTCAAATCTTCAAACGCCTTCTCACATTCCTCCGTCCATTGAAAATTCTTCATGTTCCTCAAAGAGTTGAAAAAGGGGAGGTTGCGATCAGCTGGCCTCGAAATGAACCTGTTCAACGAGGCAATTTTTCCCGTGAGCTGTTGTACTTCATTGACCGTTCTAGGTGAACTCATTTCCATTCTAGCTTTTATCTTCTTTGGGTTCGCTTCGATCCCCCTCTCATGCACAGTGCACTTAGCGGATTCAATTTCATACCATAAGCTCGCATTATTCTGAATGCCTCCCTCAAATGCTTGAGGTGATCCTCTTCCTTTACACTTTTCACCAACATGTCATCAACATACACCTCCATTGATTTGCCAATTTTCTCTCTAAACATGAGGTTGACTAACCTCTGATAAGTAGCTCCCGCATTCTTTAGCCCAAAAGGCATTACCATATAACAATAAACTCCATTCTCCGTCACAAATGAGGTCTTATCTCTGTCTTCCTCCGCCATAAAAATTTGGTGATATCCTTGGTAAGCATCCATCATGCTAAGCAAGGCACATCCTGCCATGGAATCTCCCAAAAGGTCAATGCGAGGCAGGGGGTAAGGATCCTTGGGACATGCCTTATTCAGATATGTGAAATCTGTGCACATCCTCCATTTATTATTAGCCTTGGGCACCACAACTACATTTGACAACCATTCGTGAATTGAATCTCACAACATACCCCGCTTTCCAATAATTTGTTCACCTCGTTTTCTATAATTTTGTTTCTTTCACTTCCAAAGCTTCGCTTTTTTCATTTTCACTTGGCCTCGCTAATGGGTCCACATTCGATCGATGAACCATCACCTCGGGGTCTATGCCTTGGAAATCGAAGGTTTCGGCAAAGATATCCACGTTCTCCTTTAGAAATTGAATCATCAACACTTATAGCCGAGTCCATTTGCGACCCTATCTTAGTGAACTTATCCGGGTCGCTTAGCTCGAGCTCAATCACTTTGTACTGCTTCGTTGGCTCAACCCTATACTCCGCCATTGTCCTAGCTTTTTTAACCTTCTCCTTTTAATTTTTTCTCAGCCCAACTTCTTCTTCGCGGGTTATTTGCCTTATGGTTCTCACTTCTCTCCCTTCCTTCTTCTTTTTTAGGGAAACGTTATAGCATTCTCTAGCCATCTTCTGATCGCCTCGCACTTCGCCTATTCCTCCTGCTATAGGGAACTTCATCTTCATGTGGTAAGTGGATACCACAACTTGAAACTGATTCAGTATGGGTCGCCCCATGATCACATTATAAGCGAATGGGGCGTCTACTACCAAGTACTTGATCATGATTGTCTTTCGGCATGGTGCTTCGCCTAGAGAAGTGGGGAGATCAATGGTTCCTAGAGGAACCACTTCGCTTCTTCCAAATCCCATCAACGGAGTGTCAACCGGATGCAAGGCGGTTACATCCAGTTCCATCTTCCTCAACACATGCATAAATAATATGTCCGCCGAGCTCCCATTGTCCACCAAGATTTTTTGTACGGCGAAGTTGGCGATATCCATCGTGATTACCATCAGGTCGTTTTGGCCTGCCTCGACCCCCGTGAGGTCACGACCATCAAATGTAATAGGACTATAGTTTTGGATGCTCATGACCTTCAGTTTCCTCTTAGAGTCATGGGTGAGGTTACGCGCATGCTTCCTTCTTGCACTCTGTGAATCACCTCCACTAGGACCTCCTGTTATCTTCTTCCTGATTTTGCCTAGGCCTGGAGCGTTCCCTCGGGCGTTCTTGCCTATGTCCAGTCTCATGGTGACCTCTCGACCAGCTTCACGACTTGCGAGTCGGTGATCTTCGCCTTGGGTCCCGGTTAGGTCCTCCACCTCATTCTTCTTTCAAAACAAAATTTTGTAAGTTACCTTGCTGGATGAGCCTTTCAATCTCATCTCGCAATTGAATGCAGTCCTCGGTATCGTGGCCATGGTCCTTGTGAAAGCGATAATATTTATCCATGTTTCTCCGGCCGAGGTTGTCTTCATCTTTTTGGCCACCTTAGCATATCGTTCGCTCTATAGCCATTAGGGGCGTGACTTTAGGGCGCATTCAACGAGTGTATCTATTGTGCCTCGCTATCCTAGGGCGATCTTGATGCGGACCTCGGTCAGGCCTCTCTCGTCCCTATCCGAAGCCTCTCTCTAAGATCCCTCCTTCGGCGTGGAGCACGAGCCACTTGGGACCACTCACGGTCCTTGGGGCATTCATTTCTTCCTCTGTATGTACTTTTGGGTCACCTCCATTAAGCTGCTCCTTATCGACGGGTGGCTCACGAGCGCTGCCGATCTAATGGTCCTTTTGCAATCCAAGGATGAGTATATTAGTCATCATATCGATCCGCATATCTTGTACATCCAGCACTTCATCATTGAACCGATTTATGAATTCCCTGAGTGACTCTTTCACCCCTTGCCTTATAGTGAACAAATGCGAAGCCGACCTTCGAGCTCGCTTTTGGCTTGCAAACTGGTATAAGAACTTCCAAGCCAGATGTTCGTAAGAAACCACAGTTCCCCTATGTAATCTCATGAACCATTCATGTGCCTTCCCGGTCAGCGTGGTATTGAATATTCTAGCATTCATGGCATCCGACTGCCCATACAATTGCATCACGTGGTCGAAAGTGGTAAGATGCTCCTGAGGGTCCCATGTTCCCATCATATTTCGGGAGATCAGGAAGCTTGAAGTTCGGTGTGACCACCTCGGCTAGGATCTCGGGAGAAAATGGAGATCCCCTTTTCTGCAAAGCGGATGTTACAGCTCCCCTCCGCCTCAGATCATCTAGTTGTCGAGGTAACATGCTCGATTTGTTCACTCAGTTCGTGAATGTCCCGTGGCTTATTGACTGGTTCACCAACGACCTCCACAGGTCTCACTTGTGGCCTGATGGTTTGGCTAGCCACTTCTTCCAAATCATCTGGTACTTCGTTTCGCTTTTTCCCATTTCCCCCTTCCAATGGGAGGTCTTGGGGAGGTGCCTCCATAACCTTCTTGTCCTTTCTTTCCCTATCCTCGAACATTTTTTCCAGCATTTTCTCAAAGTCACTAGCTTTCATGTGAATCATCTGCTATTCCTCCTGAACCAAAGAGGTTCCCGCGATGTGAAGCGGGCGAATTGGTGATGTTCCTCGGGGAGGGTCCTCCACGACCCCCTGAGGTGTCTTGGATGCGTGCTTAGGTATTTCCAATGTCTTCCCTGGTGTTTCCTCCATCTTTAGTTAGACCTCTTTCCCACAGACGGTGCCAACTGATTTAGGAAAGTAAATCATATGTACCTGACCTAGGGACCCAAGAAGCGAGGTGAAGTGTTGTCCACGAGGTGACCCGACTCAGGATCCCAAAAAGCGAGGTGAGGTACTTTGTTCGATGGTACCTGAAACAGAACGCACGTTAGGCTAGCTGGGATGGCTCCCAGCTAAGGCCCTCCGATGCCTAAGTCAGAATCAGGTAGTTGAGGTACTTAGAAAGCTAAAGAGCGAGGTAATTTAGAATAATGACAAGTTACCTTTTACCTTGATTTTCGTGCCGTTTTATAGTACTGTTCACCGTGTGATGCGGATCACCGTACACGTGGCGCCCGATCGACGGTGTGTGACTCGCGGGCGACCCGACCCGGACATTCGGGTCGGGTCGGGATCCATATAAAGAGGTCGCGGATTCTGGGGGCATCTTGGTAATTTCCAGCGAGGCGAGGTCAAGATGGTCAATTCGACCTAGGCGAGGCTATAATAGTAATTTCCACATCAGATGTCTCTATCTTCAGGGATACATTCAAATCATTGATAACATCTTCGTGGTTGCCCAATGAAGAATTTGCCTTAGCTCTCCAAAACCATGCCCACAGTAAGAAGTTCGTTCAGAATTTTAGTTAAGAAACAAAATTGCAGAAACCTGAGAATATGCAAATGCACTTCTATTCTTTTCTTTTTGGACTATCTTCATTCACAATCATTTCTTGATGTTATGCAAGGACAACAAACAGATTACTAATTATATTCACTCCAACTGAGTGTTAGACAAATCTTGAACTATACTAGTTAAAATCACAAGTTCTCAGTCAAAATGATAGAAGTTAATGGTTAAAATACATCACATGAGAAAAAGACTAACTTACTTTCATATGCATAATTTTCTATTATCTCTTCAGCCTACAGCTTTATAAGCCCCAACCTGTAAACCACATTAACATTTTAAAGACAATTGACTACTCTGTTTTGAAAAGCGAACTAAAAATTGACCAATGAGATTATTTGGTTTAAAGTCAATTGACATCTCCAATGATTATAAAAATTTCACAACCCTCAACTGCAGATGAAAACTGAATAGGATTGTATAACATTATCAACTACTACTAATTGGTATGTATATTGCATCATTAATCAATTATATCAAAATAAAGTCAAATGTAACGCCAATATCAATTTATGTTTATATTATAGAAAAGCCCTCCAGCAAGAGATGTGCTTCTCACAAGATGGACAAAAACTTGTGTCAGAAGGTCAAAATCCGTCAGACGGATATTAAACCCAGACCCAATGGCATTTTTTAAATATTTTGGAGCGGTGCCATAGTGTCACTGTGCCTAAAAAAGTAGTTTTCCTTTAAAAAGTATTAGTAGTTTGTTTCCCTTAGAAGTATCATCAGTTTATTTTAATAGTCCTCCAGAAAAGTATTAGTTTCTTTCCTCAAAAGTCTTAGTAGTCGCCCTAAAACACATTAGTAATCACCTGGAAAATGTTAGTAGTTCCTCTAAAAAGTATTAGTGGTTCCCCAAAAAAGTATCATTTTTTCTAAAAAGTAGTAGTTTTTCGATGAAATGTATTATTAATCTCCATCAAAATTATTTAACATTCCTCTGAAATTAAGTATTAGTATTCCCCCTAAAACGTATTAGCAGTTCAGGACAGTATTAGTTTTTCCTCTAAAAAGTATTAGTAGTTTTTCTGAAAGGTATTAGTTTTTTTTCCTGAAAATTATTAATTCTTTTGATGAAAATTATTAGTAGTTCCCCTTAAAATTATTACTTACTAATTCCTTTAGAAGTAACAATTACAAGTGGCAGCTCGCTTCAGCTGAGTACTTTTCTTCAAGACTACACTAAATGATTTTCTTATATTTATTTTTTGGGTAAAAATACGGCATCTAAGGAAGAATAATTAGTGAGTTAATGATTTTTATCTATGCTTTCGAGTTAAAAAAGTTGTGTTGATGGTTTTTTGCTTTTGCCCTTTAAAAGAAAATCTTGAAATATACTCAAAATGTCCTTGTTTTGAAAACTAGAAACTAAGCCCACAAAATAGGTATGATTTAGTTCCTGTACAGCAGCGGGAGAGCAGCAAGCATATCCATGGAAGAGAAAAATCATGGAACATATACATCAGTATAAATCGAAGTCCCTCTCATATATATTTTAACAATGAAGGCCCACATAAGAGATTTAGCTACAGCCTGCAGGCTGCGGCAATGAAGACAAAAGAATTTTTTATAATCTGAAAATTTCATTCAACTTGATTGTCTTACAAATTCCCCCAACATGGTGTCTTATTTATACACATGAATTGGCCATAGGAATCACCAACTATTAAATTGACACTACAAAAAACAAGATGACTCTTTGAACAACTTAGACTCTTCAAACTACTTATTCAAACTTAGGAAATATAATTCAAACTTTGGACACTAAAATACTCTTGAAAATGCTAAAGGATACTTGACCAAAATAATTATTCTCCAAATTCAATTTATACTTCCAACAATGCCTCCCGTAAATTGAATTTGCTCTTGACTCCCAAAGCATCAACATTTCTTGAGAAAACCGGTCCTCCAAGCGGTTTAGTAAAAATATCTGCGAGTTGCTCATTACTTCGGCAATATTCAATGTTCACTTCTCCTTCATTAACAAGCTCTCTTAAGAAGTGAAAACGAAGACGGATGTGCTTCGTTCTTCCGTGCAAAACAGGATATTTGGAGACAGAAATAGCCGAGCTATTATCATAATATAACACTGTCGGATCATGTTGCTTGAAATTCAAACATTCTAAAATTCCTCTTAACCAAACAATTTGACATCCAGCTGAAGAAGCTGCGATGTATTCCGCCTCTGTGGTGGAAAGTGCCACAATGGGTTTTATTTTTGAACTCCATGAAATTGCTCCACTTCCAAGATTGAATATATATCTGGAAGTACTTCGAGAATCATCCATGCTTCCTCCAAGATCACTATCGGTATAGCCAACAAGTTTGATAGGAACTTGTGTTTCATAGAAAATACCATGATCAATGGTTCCTTTCACATATCTCAAAATTCTTTTGGCCGCCTCCCAATGATTTGAACAAGGATTCTCCATAAACTTGCTAACTAGACTTATCGCAAACATGATGTCGGGTCTAGTGGCGGTCAAATACATCAAATTTCCAATTAAGCTTCGAAACATGGTAGAATTCACAAACTTTCCTTCACCGTTCTTGCTTAACTTCAATCCAGTAATTCAAGGAGTTGATACCGGATTAGAATTCTCCATTTTGAATTTTTTCAGAATTTCAGTTCCATACTTTTCTTGAGAAATAAAGATTCCAGCCTTTGATTGTTGAACATTAATCCCAAGAAAATGATGCAACTCTCCCAAATCTGTCATTTCTAATTCGTTCATCATAGAGACTTTAAAATCTTTCAACATTCCCAAATTATTTCCCGTAAAAATGAGATCATCGACATAAAAGCTTACAACCATAAAACCTTCGTTAGTGTTCCTTTTGATATAAAGTGTGTGCTCAAAAGGACACTTTTCAAAACCAAAATTAATGAAATAATCATTAATTCGGCCATACCATGCTCGAGGCGACTGTTTTAACCCGTAAAGGTCCTTTTTGAGTTTGTACACTTTATCTTCCTCGCCTTTTTTAAAAAATCCGGTGGTTGCTCAAGATAAATTTCTTCTTGCAAATAACCATTTAAAAACGCTGATTTCACGTCCATTTGGAATAATTTCCAACCATTTTGAGCAGCAAGAGAGATAACCAAACAAATGGTATCAAGTCTAGAAACAGGAGCAAATACCTCATTGAAGTCTTCACCCTCCTTTTGTTTGTACCCCTTTGTAACCAATCGTGTTTTGTATTTATTGATTGAGCCATCTGGATTGGTCTTCGTTTTGAACATCCATTTAACACCAATCGGGGATTTATGCGGAGGCAAAACAGTGAATTCCCATGTACCATTCTTTTCAATGGAATTAATTTCGTCATTCATTGCTTGAATCCACTTTTCTTCTTTTGAAGCTTCTTCGTAAGAGACTGGATCTTCACCCGCAAAGAATGAAAAAAATACTTGATCTGGTGCATCAGTCACTTCAGTTTCATCATAAATTTCTCTCAAGCTTCTTGTCCTTCTCTCCAAAGGCGACGGTGAACTTTGAGGAGATTCGTTTCTTTCACCATATTCAGGTTGCATTGGTTGAGATTCGCCTTCATCAAAATCAAAGATTTGCAAATTTGATGAACCTGAAAAATCTGAAAAATCATAACAAGCTTTTTCATCAAAACGAACATCTCTACTAATCACAATTTTCTTTGTCTTTGGATTATAAAGCTTGTAAGCTTTGGTCCTCTCACTATATCCAATAAAAATGCATTTTTCAGGTTTATCATCCAACTTTGTTCTCAAAGAATCTGGAACATATGCATAAGCAAAACAACCAAATGTTTTCAAGTGACAAACATTTGGCTTCTTTCCGTACCAAGCCTCATTTGGAGTAGAATTCTGCAAACTCTTTGTTGGTGATCGGTTGATTAAATAGATAGCACATGAGATAGCTTGAGCCCAAAATTTAGCCGGCATATTTTTCTTTTTCAACATGCATCGCACCATATTCATGATCGTTCTATTTTTTCGCTCCGCGATGCCATTTTGTTGTGGTGTATACCGAGCTATCAATTCATGTCTAACACCATGACTACGACAAAATTCTTCAAATAAGTTAGACAAATATTCTCCAACACGATCACTTCTCAAATTTTTAATTTGACAACCGAAAAACTTTTCAGCTTGAATTTTGAACTCCTTGAAATATGAAAGGGCTTCAGATTTTTCTTTCAAAAAATAAACCCAAACTTTTCTTGTGTATTCATCAACAAATAACAAGAAATACCGGCTACCTCCAAAAGATGGAACTTGAATCGGTCCATAAGTATCTGTATGAACAAGCTCCAAAGGTGAATGTGATTTCCAACTTGATTTTGTTGGGGATGGATCTCGGAGTTGTTTTCCCAATTGGCATTCTTCGCAAACTTCACTTATTGCATCAATTTGAGGCAACCCTTGAACAATATTTTTGCTTGATAACTCCTTCAAACTTTGAAAATTGAGGTGACCGAATCTGTCATACCATAACTTGGAAATCTCTTCATCAGAAGAAAGATAACAATTGGCATTCAGCACATCAAGCTTGACAGGAAATAAATTGTTCGAGCCCAAACCAATCTTTGTAACAAGTTGATTTTTCTTCTTCATGGTGCAAAGATTATTCACAAAGTGAATATCAAAACCTTTCTTCATCAAGTGGCCAACACTTAGCAAATTACTTTGCAATCCAGGTACATAAAATACCTCCGGCATTTTTTGAACTTTTCCATTTTTTGTTTTAAAAGTAATTTCTCCAACACCTTGAATTTTAAATGTCTTGGCATCTCCAATTGTAACCTGCCCATGGTTATCTTCGACTAGAGATGTAAATAAATTTTTGTTTCCAGTCATATGTCGACTTGCCCCACTATCAAAATGCCAAATATTTCCAAAATTTCCATCAGAAGCTATCAACAAAGTTTCAGAATTTTCTGTTTCATTTTCATGCACCAAGCCAGCTTCTTGCTTTTTCAGGATATTTAATCCCAAAATCACTTATTTTGTGGCCTGGTTTATGACAATGATAACATTCAATATAGGCTTTGTTACCTTTATAGGTACCTCGTCTCTTCCTCTTTGAAACTCTTGAAAATATCGTCTATTTTCTCCTTCTTTTTGTTCTTCCTGTTCTTTAGGTTGTCTTTCGCCTCTTCCTTGTCCACGACCTCGTCTACGTCCACGACGAGAACCACGGCCTCCCGTGAATGTGAACTGGGATTTTAAAGCTTGATCAACAGAAGAAGTAAGTTGAGGATTTCTTTGAAGGATCCTCGCTTCGTGAGCTTCCAATATTCCTTGTAGACTCTCCATCGGCATTGATGAAAGATCTTGCGATTCTTCAATAGCCACAACCACATGATCAAATTTATTGGGTAGGCTTCGAAGAACTTTTTCGACAACCCTTTGGGTCTCCATAATTTCTCCATTTGATGCCATTTGATTTACAAGAGAAGTAACTCTTGTAAAATATTCCGAGATTTTTTCATTGTCTCTCATCTCTAATTTCTCAAATTCAGCCCGTAGAGATTGTAGGTCGACTTTCTTCACTTGATCTTGACCGGAATACGTCGTCTCAAGAATTTTCCATGCTTCTTGAGCACTCTTTGCCTTGGAGATCCTTTCACAAATCGGAATTCCGATTGCTTGATAAATTTGAAAAAGTGCTTTTTTATCATTTTTCTTCTTGTTCTTCAAAATATTTTTTTGTGCGTTAGTCAATTGAGTTTCATCCTCAGGTGGATTTACACCTTCTTCAACAACACTTCATATGTCTTGAGATTCAAGACATAACTTCATTATATTGCTCCAATAATCAAACTTTTCTCCTTTGAAACGAGGCACAAGTGTAATAAGATTGTTGCTAGCCATTTCTCTCGCTCTCTCTCTCTTTTTTTAATATGGCTCTGATACCAAATTGAAGATAATTTTTTTTTTATAATCTGAAAATTTCATTCAACTTGATTGTCTTACAAATTCCCCCAACATAGTATCCTATTTATACACATGAATTAGCCATAGGAATCACCAACTATTAAATTGACACTACAAAAAACAAGATTACTCTTTGAACAACTTAGACTCTTCAAACTACTTATTCAAACTAAGGAAATATAATTCAAACTTTGGAACACTAAAATACTCTTGAAAATGCTAAAGGACGCTTGACCAAAATAATTATTCTCCAAATTCAATTTATACTTCCAACAGGCAGAAGCAAAACGTATATATATTAAAGGAGGCTAATAATAAAAAAAAGGAAAAGAAAACAATCACATGCATATATATATATATATATAAGATAATAAAATTTAAATATATTTCATTTGCAACAAAAAAAAATATTAATATTCATTAGTAAATATTTATGAAATACATCATTAAATCTTAGAATTTCTCTTGCGTATCACAAAATTATCTACAATTGAATCTATAATAAAATGATTTACAATTTATTTTTCAATATACACTAGCAAACAATAATTAATAAATTCAGTTTCCCTTTTATTTATTTTATTTGATGAATAGAAAAAGAGGAAAATTAATTTTTATTATATTAACTAGAATACATATGGCCCAAAAAAGTTAAGGATGACAATTGGCAATGGGGCAGGTTTTTAACCTATCCCAGCATCAAACTCGCTCCGTTGGGAGGGTCTAGACCCGATTAAATAGGTCCAGGGGTGGGTCTTGGGTCCAATAGGATCCAACCCGATCCGCCCCGCCATATTAATTTTGTTACATTTTTTGTATGTGATATTTTTGCATTATTTACTTTTAGATTTGAGTGTTATATTGATATTAATTTACTAGTACACCATCATATAATATTGTACTTTGAATATTTATTTTGAGTATTAGTTGAGTACTATTGCAGGATCCTAATAGTAATTTTTTTTTTTTAAAAAAAATCCTAATAGTAGCTAAATAGTTGTAAAACATAGTTTCAATAAGTTGAATAAATACATTTAATTTTTATGACCTATTGGAATTTGGTTGCTTTTGAAAATTTGGCCACAAATACAAAAAAAATATTATTGCAATTAAAAAAATACATTGGGGGGTCTAACCGGCCTCCGGCAGGTTTTGGCCCGGAGCAGGATGGGTCTTGAGGCGGGGCGAGGCGGGTCCCAAGTCTTATTTGTTCTTGGTGGGGCGGGTCCCCGATTTTGCCAAACCCGCCCTATTACCATCCCTACACAAAGTCTCTAATTTACTTAGTAAAATTCATGGGCCATGTGGTCCACAATAAATTTTACAAACAAATTTTACGGGGACGAGGACTGTATATTGTATGTATATATATGTATATATATACATTTAAGCCAATACATATATATAGGTTATTACATCAGAAAAATAAAAAAGTTGGGAGGAGGGGCAGGGCCCCCCTGGGCATGCAGGTGGATCCGCCCCTGGCTACAGGGGATGGAGAGAGCGTGATGGATCGAGGAGGTGGTCCGACGTCGGTGTGGTTGAATATTTGGGGAGGGTGAGAGAGGGAAGGAGTTATCGAGGAGGAAAAAGAAAGTAGATAGCACCTCGTCAACTTTTCCCTTTCGTTTTGGATTAGTTATGGATTCAGGTTTGGGCTTTGGAGATCCATCTTACGTATTCAAATTCGTGAGACGGTCTGACAGGAGACCTTCTCTATAAGAAATTGTTAATGAAAATATTGTAAAATTTGTGAAATTAACCTGTCAATTAGATTTTGGCGAATAAAATTCAAATATTGATCTAAATAATAATTTGAATTGCCCAAAACAATAATGGTAGGCTACAGTATTTGCTAATTATTAGTATATGAGCTTGGGCTTTATTGTTTTGGCCAATCAAAATTGATATTGGGATCAATATTATTCATCATAAGTCCCGTACTCTCGATCTCTCCTATCTAGGGATGCCAAAATTCTTACGGAGAATTATTCCTATTGGTACTCAAATAAAAGACAAAAACTCTGGTCAGACCGTCTAATGGGACTGGCTTGTTAGACGGATCTGACCCGCGACCCGGTGTTATTTTGGTAGTTTACGTGACCATTTAATTTCGGCGTGGTATTTTTTTATGCGGTGTTAAGTTGTTAGCCCTGTTTTTATGTTGGTAGTTTTTTTGTATTTTGTATTACTTTTTATTCTCAATTGTATTAGTTGTTACACTGAAATGTATTAGTCCAAAATATGTTTTGCCACGAAGTTGTCCCTTTTAATTATAAAACAAAGAACTACTATGAAACTGTAAAGACTAATGCATGCTTTTAATACATCTAATACATTATAACACAACGTGTAATATTTTTCTACATAGTTGTCCCTTTTAATTATAAAACAGAGACTTTTCTACGGAGTTGTAAAGTCTAATACATTTATTTGATACATCTAATACATTGGAATGCAATGTGTAATACTTTTCTACAAAGTTTTGTCATTTAATAATAAAACAGAGAATTACTAAGAAGTTGTAAAGTCTAATACATGTTTTTAATACATCTAATACATTATAACACAATGTGTAATATGTTTCTACAAAGTTGTCCATCTTAATTAAAAAACAGTGACTTTCTACGGAGTAGTAAAGTCTAATACATTTATTTGATACGTCTAATACATTGGAATGCAATGTGTAATATGTTTCTACAAAGTTATACCATTTAATAATAAAAACGAGAATTACTAAAAAGTTGTAAAGTATAATACATTTTTCTAATACATCCAATACATTAGAATGCAATGTGTAATACTTTTCTTCAAAGTGGTGCCTTTTAAATATAAAACAGAGATTTTCTACAGAGTTGTAGAGTCTAATACATTTATTTGATACATCTAATACATTGGAATGCAATGTGTAATACTTTTCTACAAAGTTATGCCATTTAATAATAAAACACAAAATTACTAAGAACATGTAAAGTATAATACATTTTTTTGATACATCCAATGCATTAGTGTAACGCCCCATTTTCATAAATTTAAAAATAGAATATGATTTATAAATTGATAGTGCAATTTGATATGAAAAAGTGCATTCTAAGTATTCTAAAAGAACTTTGATCAACCAAATAATAATATAAAAAAATAAATAAATGATATTTTCAAAAAGTATTATTCCATAAATTAATTTTAGCTTCAAAATGAAATAGTCTAACAAAGAAAATAGTAATTAGAATTCATTATTCTAAAATTTTACTTCGGGTAACCGCCACTACTTGTCCAGCCAACTCCATCATCAATCAGAAATGGAAGTTTTATATTTGGGGTGAGCATTCAACAGCTCAGTAAGGGCAATTTGTCCAAGCTAAATACACAACACACATCACAAAATAACATGCTTATAATTGAAAGTTTAACTGTAGCTATGGCATTGAAATATGGCTGGCACTGCCAGGATTTCACCGGAGGGAACTTTTATGCCCCGAACCTCTGCATGGTCCCACACGACTATAGACACGTAAATGGCTCGCACTGCCGGAATTTCACCGGAGGAAACTTTTATGTCCCGGACCTCTATATGGTCCCACACGACTATAGACACGTAGCACGCAGAAGTAACATTATCCAGCAACATATAATGGGCATTTAACAAGGACAATAAAAGCGGAATTTAGAAAAACCCCTACCTGAATAGTAGTAGTGTAGCATAGAATGTGATGAAGAATGTATGTTTCGAAAATCTTCGTTGCCTACAAATTAAATTTAAATAAGTATTAATATATTATAACTTTTATATAAAGTTAATATATATATATATATAAAATTTTAAGGGCTAGATATTAATTGGGTAGAAATTGTGTTGGATCGAAATTAGCTTGGTAAAAAAAATCTAAATTATGGGCAAAATCATTTTACCTTTTTTTTATCATATACTTTTTCCTTTCTCTTTCTCTTTCCCTAACCCATTTCACATTATCCCATCCTCCAATCTCCATCCCCAAACCACACGTCCCATATCCTTTCCCCTCTTTCCCTCTTTTGTTTTTTTTTTTCTTTTTCTTTTTTTCCCCTCATTTTCCTTTTCTTCTTATTTTTTTCTTTTCTACCCTCTTCTTTTCTTCCCAGACTTCTTTTTCTGCATAATCCTCTTTGGTCTCTCTTTGTGACACACATAGTCAACCCCCCTCCCCAATTTATCTCCCTTTCTCCGTCTCTTTACGGGCCTTCAACACATACACGCATCGGAGCACAGCGGCGATAACAGTAGTGGCGCGGTGGTGATGGGCCAACGACGGGTGGTCGATTGGCATGACCAAGTCCACCCATTTTCTTCTCCCTCAAAGATCATTCGCTCTCTTCTCTCTTGCTCTCTTTATTATTATTTGTTTTTAATTTTTTTGTGTGTGCTTGTTTTGGGTTGTTCATTGTAGGAAGAATAAGAAGATTTCGTATATTTGTAGTTTGTGAGTTACTTTTTTATAAATTGGAAATTTGCAATATAAGTAATGTGATTGGGTTTGAAAATTTGGCAAAGGAAGATTTCTGGCCTAAATTTTATCTCTAATTGATTCACTAATCAATTAAATAATTATTAAAACTAATAAAATGGAATAATTGATATAATAAGTATTCAATTATGCTGAAAACTTAAATGTTAAAATGCTAAAGATTAGGAATTTGAAAATGTTGATTAAATGTGTAATACAAATTGATTTCCCAAAATTTTGATATTAATCAGAGTTAATGATGAACTTTATATATATATATATATATAAATATATATATATTTGGTTGTACTTTTTTTATATTTAGTTGTATTGTTTGGATAGTGGACTATGAGTTTGGGATTGGGCAAGGTAATGGGCTCATGATTATTTCTAATGGGCCAGAAATAAAATAAAGTTAAAAAAAATAGTAATTTGTTAAGCCCAAATGTAATAGAATTTCCAGAAATCCCAAATTTTAAAATTCCTAATTATCAAATAATCGAGCCCTAATTTCTATTTTCCTCCAATTTTCCTGGTATTACATCTTGCTCCTCTTAAAATTAATTTCGTCCTCGAAATTCGAATACTTACTAATATTAAGAAAATTCATGTACTTAGCTTGAACATCTTTCTCTGTCTATCCGTACAAGATTTGTGTCTACTTTGCGTTACCTTCATTCTATCCCGAACCTTTTCTATTTTCTTCATTGTTTGCTCAACCAAGTTTGGTCCCAAAATTTTCTTCTCATGCATTCACTATAATACAAGGGTGATCTATACTTTCTTCCGCACAATGCTACCATTTTAATGGTTGTTTGATAACTATTATTGCAAGCCCCTACCAAAGGTAAAATTGACTCCTAATTTTCACCTGAGTCAAGCACTGATGCTCGTAACATGTCTTCTAAAGTTTGAATCATTTTCTTTTTACTGCTCATACATCTAATGGTGATAAATTGTACTAAAGCTTAACTTCGTTCCTCAGGTTGATTGCAGATTTTTCCAAAATTTCAAAGTAAAATGTACGATACTATCACCACAAAGGGTCTCTGTGTAACCTTATAATTTCTTTAATATACATCTTTGGGTATTAATCCTTTTTTTTGTTTGCTTCATTTAAACTGACAGAAGATGTGTTGATTTAGTTACTCGGTCCACTATAATCCACACAATATTATTCTTTTTGACCGATAGTGGCAAGTTGACAATGATCTATTGTTCTATGTTCTCATTTCCATTATAGGATCTTAAGTGGCCCTAGTAAAGTCGATGACCACTGGTGTTCGACTTTGATTTTCTAATATCAAACACCTTGATATAAATGACCCGATGTCCCTTTTTATTCTTCTCCACCCGAAGACATCTTTCAAATCTCGATATGTCTTTGTACCTCAAGAATGAGCGGTGTATGATGTGCAATATGCTTATTTAGAGATCTTAATTTTTAGTTCTTTATCCTTAGGTATACACAAGCTTTCTTCGTAGATTAATGCACAATTAGTAGTTATAGCAAATCCTTTGATGTCGTTGGTCCAGAGTATGGTTTCTCATCTTGTATAATTACTTATATTTCGTTTGTGTCTCCCTGATTCTATCTCTAAGTACAGACCATACAACCATTGTTGCAATAATCAATTCATATCCACTAGAAGGTGCTACAACCTCGATTCTCAACTTAGCAAACTCATTCATCAATTGTTCTTATTCTATAGGTAAACTAGCCAACTCTTCTTTAAGTTCTTTGAAATTTCATCGCATTTCTCCATCTATTGAGACTTCTCATGTTTTCTGATCAATCTAGTTATTGGCGTTGAACTCTTCAAAAAAATTTCTATAAACCATATGTAATACCTAGAGAGGCCTAGAAAACTTCAAACTTAATTCACAATCGTAGACACATGCCATTCATTAACAACTTCGACTTTAATCAAATGATCAACTTCTACTTCTCAAATAGTAACATCATGATTAAAAAAAGATACTACATAGTCTAACCTTAATTTAAACTTGTTGAACTTCAGTTGGTGTTATCCAGACCTAAAATATGTCTTAGAGAAGGCACTAGCTCCTTTAAGTAATTAAATAAATCATTTATTCTAAGTACTGGGTACTTATTTTATGATCAAATAAATCCTCCATGCAACTAATATAGACCCTATATACTCATCTTCATCTTTAAAAAAATGATTGGCTCTCCTCATAGTGATACTCTCGGTTAGATAAGTCAATTAACCAATAGATCTTGTAATTGCACCTTGAACACTTGTAATTCCTTTGACGTCATCCTATAAGGTGAGTTTGACCGGTAATAGTCCAAGTAAAAGTCAACAGTAGATTCTATTTGTCTATCCGGTGGAATCTCAAATATATATATTTTTTAAAAATATTTTATATAGTCTCAAATAACTAGCATATTGATCATTATAAAATCAAAATATTGGAAACCTACTATACTAACCAAATACCTCTGATAATTTCTTTCTTAAACTTTTTATTGCTTTCTTTCCTAACATAATTCGAGGTACAAGATTGCCTTTATTCCATGAGAAAATAAACTTATCTTCTTTATGCATTGAAATACTATCTCCTTATGTAGAACTTTATACCTTCTTGGCTCTTCCTAAGTTTGTCCATGACTAAGATCCCATAAAAATCGTTCCTTTATACAAATTAATTTTTAATCCAGACTACAAACTTTCTGTTTCACGACTTTAGACATCCAAACAAAAATTATTGTCTTTCCAAATGACATCATAATCATGTCAATCTGTTTCCATTAACTCTTGGGAAAAAGATCATAGCGTAAATTGTGAATATTCAACTTGAAAAATCAGTAAAGTCCGTCTAAATATGTGTTGCTAGTAATCTACTTATAGTCAATCCTAACATTATAGATCGCATATAAATTTGTAAAGAACCTCATGTATTCTATCGTAAGGGTCCTCCAGAATTTGTATTGTTCTTTCTATTTGTCTATAGAATTCATCAATATCTCGCAATAGCCTAATAGTCACATTCTATCGTATGCGCTATGCATCCCTGGAAATTAAGTTAAATCATCTTCTTTATCCGCAATAGGAATCATATAGTTTTGTCAGTAGTAGTAGCAATGGCAATAGAGTAGAAGTAGGAGTGTCAATAGCTGTAGAAGTAGCAACAGAACTTTTGAAAATTTAAGTTCGTACCTTGGCTTTTGGAGTTGGCGTGGCATAGCGGTGGTAAGTAACCCATATCTATGTATTATTCTTTTTTTTTTGGACAAATATTTTTACATTTTTATTTATTCTAACATAAAAGAAAAGAACCCCTTTTTTTGTAACGAGTCTACAGAAACGTTGACCCGCTCACGATACCATCGTAACGCCCCATTTTCATAATTTTAAAAATAGAATACGATTTATAAATTAATAGTGCAATTTGATATGTCTAAAAGAACTTTGATCAACCAAATAATAATATAAAAAAAATAAATAAATGATATTTTCAAAAACTATTATTCCATAAATTAATTTTAGCTTCAAAAAGAAATAGTCTAACAAAGAAAATAGTAATTAGAATTCATTATTCTAAAATTTTACTTCGGGTAACCGCCACCACTTTTCCAGCCAACTCCATCATCAATCTCAAAAGGAAGTTTTATATTTGGGGTGAGCATTCAAAAGCTCAGTAGGGGCAATTTGTCCAAGCTAAATATACAATACACATCACAAAATAACATGCTTATAATTAAAAGTTTAACTATAGCTATGGCATTGAAATATGACTCGCACTGCCGGGATTTCACCGGAGGGAACTTTTATGCCTCGGACCTCTGTATGGTCCCACACGACTATAGACACGTAGATGGCTCGCACTGCCGAAATTTCACCAGAGGGAACGTTTATACCCCAGATCTCTTTATGGTCCCACACGACTATAGACACGTAGCACGTAGAAGCAACATTATCCAGCAACATATAATGGGCATTTAACAAGGATAATAAAAGTGGAATTTAGAAAAACCCCTACCTGAATAGTAGTAGTGTAGCATAGAATGTGATGAAGAATGTATGTTTCGAAAATCTTCATTGCCTACAAATTAAATTTAAATTAGTATTAATATATTATAACTTTTATATAAATTTAATTTATATATTTAAAATTTTAAGGGCTAGATATTAATTCGGTAGAAATTCTGCTGGATCGAAATTAGTTTGGTAAAAAAAAATCTAAATCATGGGCAAAATCCTTTTCCTTTTTTTTTTTTTGTCACATGCTTTTTCCTTTCTCTTTCTCTTTCCCTAACCCATTTCACATTATCCCATCCTCCAATGTTCATCCCCAAACCACACGTCCCATATCTCTTCCCCTTTTTCCCTCTTTTTTTTCCCCTCATTTTCCTCTTATTCTTTTTTTTTTCTACCCTCTTCTTTTCTTCCCAGACTTCTTTTTCTGCATAATCCTCTTTGGTCTCTCTTTGTGACACACATAGTCAACCCCTCTCCCCAATTTATCTCCCTCTCTCCGTCTCTTTACGAGTCTTCAACACATACACTCATTAGAGCACAGCGGCGGCAGCAGCAATGGCGTGGTGGTGTTGGGCCAACGACAGGTGGTCGATTGGCATGACCAAGTCTACCCATTTTTTTCTCCCACTAGCTTCTGTCTCGATCTCTTCTCTCTCGCTCTCTTTATTGTTAATATTATTTAATTTTTTTTTGTGTACTTGTTTTGAGTTGTTCATTGTAGGAGGAATAAGAAGATTTCGTATATTTGTAGTTTGTGAGTTATTTTTCTGTAGATTGGAAATTTGCAATATAAGTAATGTGATTGGGTTTGAAAATTTGGCAAAGGAAGATTTCTGGCCTAAATTTTATCTCTAATTGATTCACTAATCAATTAAATAATTATTAAAACTAATCAAATGGAATAATTGATATAATTAGTATTCAATTATGCTAAAAACATAAATGTAAAATACTAAAGATTAGGAATTTGAAAATGTTGATTAAATGTGTAATACAAATTGATTTCCCAAAATTTTGATATTAAAGAGAGATTATGATGAACTTTTATAAATATATATATATATATATATATTTGGTTGTATTTTTTTAAAAGGTATATTTAGTTGTATTGTTTGGATAGTGGACTATGAGTTTGGGATTGGGCAAGGTAATGGGCTCATGATTATTTCTAATGGGCCAGAAATAAAATAAAGTTTTAAAAAAAATAGTAATTTGTTAAGCCCAAATGTTATAGAATTTCCAGAAATCCCAAATTTTAAAATTCCTAATTATCAAATAATCGAGCCCTAATTTTTATTTTCCCCCAAATTTCTGGGTATTACAATTAGAATGCAATGTGCAATACTTTTCTTCAAAGTTGTGCCTTTTAAATATAAAACAGAGAATTTCTACGGAGTTGTAAAGTCTAATACATTTTTAAATATATCTAATACATTTGAATGCGACGTGTAATACTTTTTATTAATGACCAAATGAAACTTGTATACATAGGTGTAGCGTCCGATTAGGAAAATCCTGACCGACATTGCAAGACAGGCTGTACGAAAAATACCACTATTTAAAAGAACTCGAGCTGTGTTCGCCCTTTTCATGTTCTTATCGAATTGATCGGCTCCGAAAGCGATGTTGCACGACCTAATCCCACCTGCACCCATGGCTATAAGTCCAAGTCTTGTGAACAAGAAATCTAATTATTCGCCGTTGTTGTGGTTGTTTTTGTGGGAGATGTGGCTCGCGGCGTGGTGGTTGTGGTTGAAGGAGGAAGGAGCTGGGAAATTAGGGCTCCGAATCGCGATGTTCGAATGGGAAGAAGTCGCTGGGGTTTTTTCTTTTTTCTTTCTTTTTTTATTTTTGGCGAATCTGGGTCAGGACTGAGCGATGGGTAGGACATGAGACTAGCTCCAAATAAAATAAGATGAAGAATTCTCAGTTAATTCGGGAAAGGGACTGGGATGGGGAATCCTTTGTTCTCTAGAATCGGGAAAGGCATTTACATCCTCGTCCTCTTTTAGATAAAATGGGGATTCCCCCTCCCCCATCCTCATTCACCGAATATACATAGGAATTATTTATTAATTATATATATAATTATATTTTATTAATTTCAAAAACTAAACCCTTATGTCTTTGAAATTTCACTTGTTCTCAATCTTTTACAAATTAGGAATTTATTTTATTTTTATTTATTTAAATTACTGGTTATTTAAGTAATTTATTTTTTAGGTTTTCTTATAATAAATACAAAATGGGGAATCGGATCCCCTTGGGGACCCCATTCCCCCAAACATGGATTTCTTATTCCCATCCCAGATACCCAAAGTGGGAATGATACAGGGATAATATTTGGTATCTGATTCGGGAATGTGAACGGTATGTGCAATACCAACCTCGTCCCCGCTCATTGTCATGCCTACTCTTATCAAAAAATCCATTTAAATACAAAAGTCTATACTTGTATATGTAGTTAATACATGTCATATTAGTTTATCGAATGAAGGATTTAGCAAACTATTTGAGGATCAAACACAAAAACTATCGTGAAATTTATCCTAATTACAAAAAAAATTTAATTACCTTTTACAATCATGAATAGTCCCTTGACCTTTTTTTTTGATAAATGCAAAATATTATAAAAAATAAAAAAGTTGAGAGTTGCTTACAAATCAAGCAACTAGTTTAAACGGTGGGGCCTTGTTAAAGCCTATCAAAGTAAAACCCGTGCAGGAAAAATCTTTGAAATGAAGAGTATCCCAAAAAGTAACAAAACTATACAAAAGTCGGTAAAAAACTTTGCCTGAAGAAGTCGCCTAGAGCTCTATCCAAATCGCCTCTGGAGGATTGTGACACCATGAGAAGTAGGTATCCATCTTTGAAAGTGTATCAGCCACATGATTCCCTTCCCTAAAAATATGAGAAACAACGAAATCCGTCTGAGAGATAAAATGAAGAATGAGGCGCCATCTGCCATAGAACTTCCATAGAACCTTTAAAGATCATGAAAAGAGAAAGCCGTAGACATATGTAGAATCTGATTCCAGCTAGAGTTTACGCCATCCTTGTTTATATGCACACTGAATGGCAATCATTTCTTCCACTAACTTAGACTGAAAAGCAAAACCAATGCCAACAGTCCGAACAAAGTATCCCGTGAAGAAACCCATACAATTGTGAAAAACTTCCCCCGCAATACGTCCCTGGGGCGTCATATGCTCAACAGTCCGTGTTAACCTTTATGCATCCAGGTAGTGGAGAATGCCATCGCACGAGATGTAACCGTGGAATAGGTTGGGCATGACTCGGGATATGAAAACACTGAATTCGACATGCAACTTGAATCAGGTGAAGACATATTCAATAATAAGCGCACAAATCATACTAATTGTTGCCGGATTTTGTGGCAATACATCATCAAAGATCCAACCATTACACATGTGCCAACTAATCCAAACCGTTGAGAACTGAATCTCTATTGAATAGCGAAGGTATAGTAATGATTTAGACCCCATCTAACTTCAAAACCACCTGAAAGCATCTTGAATCCATGACCAAAGAGCTTTAGAAACTGAAGCTCGTAAAAACATGATCTATTGATTCCACTTCAGAATAGCAAAATGACAAACCGATGGTCCGCAAAATCTACGATACCGAAGATTATCAATAACCACAAGATGATTATGTATAGACTTCCAAACTACGATATATCTTCTCTTATGAATATGAGGAGACCATATCTATTTGTCTCATCGAACCTCTGAGAATGATTCACGAACATGATGATAAGCCTCTTTCAAGGAAACACCCCCTTCATTCGAATGACACCAAATTCGACGATCGACTTAGTTTGGAGAAATTGGAAATTGTAGAATATCTATGACATTCTTAGTCCAAGAGATTAAGAACCTCTCTGTATAATGCCAAACCCTATTGAAGAAATAATGAGAAATAGGATGTGAAAACGATTCAAGCATGTTAGGAGGTATACCAATGCGATCAGCAATGGCAACTGTCCATCCAAAATCTGACCATCGACTAATCTCCAAGAATCCAACTGGATTGTGAAGTCAATTCGAGAACTAAGGGACGTTTACCCAACCATATGGATGAACCAATGTAACGCATTCTCGGGTGCTAAAAACTATGGTAGAGCAGTTTATGAATGTCTTCGCGGTGGACTTGATTTTACCAAAGATGATGAGAACGTGAACTCCTAGCCATTTATGCGTTGTTCCGGGGTATATCAAGGTTCAGTCTTCGTTCATATTTCGTCGACCAATCCTTCCTAATTCACATCTTTGTTACGGCGCTGAAGTAACTCACGTCATACTCCCAAGAAAAGCTCGAACGACCTTTAAACAAAAGTGTACTGCACAGAAAAAACCCTTACGGTGGGTAGGTAGATTGAATTAAACGAAATGGATTGATTACTTGCAATAATTAGAATTTGACCTCCTGTGGATTAAAGAAAGGAGGAAGCCAATCAAATGATGAGAGATATGAACAAGAAGCTTCCAGAAAACTAGTGTTTTCTGAATTATATGAAGCCAGTAAGCAAACAGCGAATCCGTGGGAAGATGAATCCGTGGAAAAGCTTTATTTGCAGCAATCTATGAGCGAATGCGCCAACCTCCTTCTTCTTTAGGCGCACAACAATGGGACCAATTGACTATAACCACCATTTTCTTAGAAACATCACTGGACCGAACATATTTTTTGATGGGTTGCTCCATAGATTTGAGAAGAGTAACAGGCCAATGATAAATTAGTATAGAAAAGATGAATGAACTTGTGATTACCAAATTCACTACAGTGATACGGCATGCCATAGATAAAGAATTTATTTTCCATGTTTAAAATCTAGAAACAATCTTATCATACAAGGGTTGAAAGATCTGAATCTTAGGAGTACCTTTAAAGAGAGGAGCTCTGTTGACATTTGTTTGATTGTTTCTAGTTTACAATTTGCACCCACGAGATTAAATATTTGTTGGGTATATACAAACGTCAAGTTTGAATTTGTAACACTTTGGGGATAATTTTTAATTTTGAAGAAAACTGGATTTTTTTTATTTTTTATATTTTGTAATTAGGCTACTCACTGTTTGATGATGACAAAGCTCTAATCACTTCTCCATGAATCTTAAATTGAACCAGTTGGTGAAAAATATGTCTCCATTTTCAATAGATTGGTGCTATGAGCTTGACATTCATTTTCAACCGTCAGATTGGAAGATTTTTTACTATAATCCAAGGAAGATGAATTCGAGGTTGTAACACTCATTTCTGAATTTGTCCATTTACTCAGCCCAATTTGTTGCAATTCTACAGCAACTTCCATCATTGATGGCCTCATGTCCATGTGAAAGCAAGGCACCTAAAAGCCAATTAAGTCACTTTATCCATTGAAGAAACCATCCAATTATCCCTATCATCTCCTAAAATACGCGGATCAATAATCTCATCCAAACACCCCCCATAAATCATGTCCACATCAACATCAACCAAATTTATTTCATATGGAGACTGGCTAAAATCCACCACATTCAAAGCCGTCATGATCTCAATAAGCACGACTCCAAAACTATAAACATCACTTTTGTCCGACAACTGGAAACTTTGATGAACTGAGGATTGAGATACCCCCGTCACCCCTAAGGCACGGTCGAAATGTGGGATGATTCGATCAATCCTAGTTGAGAAAGCCCAAAATCTGCAACTTTCAAATTATAATTGTAATCTAGGAGACTATTGTTGTATTTTATATCCCCTGTTGTCAAAACCATAGCTGAGATCATATATGAAGCTAACAAACCATTTATAGAGCTTAAAGGAAAGTTAGTTGCATGTAACAAACTAACTAACAACCTAACAAACTAACAGTTGTCAACTATAACTGAATTAACTGATTCTTCTAGAACTTTATTAACTCCAACAGCCCCCCTCAATCTCAGGGATTCAGGATAATGAACATTTAGTTTGGTACGCAAAATACCAAATGTAGCACTTAAATTAGCTTTGGTAAATACATCAGTTAACTAATCAATAGCAGGGACATAACGAATCTCAATTAAGTGTTGTTTCACCCTTTCACGAACAGAATACAAATCAAGCTCAATATGCTTCGCACGAGCATGCAGCCGAGGGTTGGCTGACATATGGACTGTGCTCAAATTATCATACCAGACAATGGGAGTTTTGACTGTGTGTATGTGTAACTCAGGAAGCAAACCTCTCACCGAAGTTATCTCTGCAACCAAACTTGCAACACTACGATACTCTGCCTCTGTAGAAGACCTTGATATAGTATGTTATTTCTTGAATTCCCAAGAGATGAGGTTAGACCCCTGGAATCAACAATACCCAGTAGTTGACCCCCTATCATCACAATTTGATGCCCAATTAGCATCATAATAACCAATCGGATTGAATTGCAAAGAATGATCTTGAGTGAAATGAAGCTCAGGATTAACTATGCCACTGAGATATCGAAGTATTCTTTTAACTGCTTTCCAATTAATGTTCAGAGGTTGCTGCATGAATAGACAAACTATGTTTACAGCAAAGGAGATTTCTAGTCGGGTGATAGTTAAGTATTGTAAAGCTCCAATTGTACTCATGTACAACTGAATATTAAAGAATTTATCATCCCCATAAGCTGACAACGTTTCTCCAGATGTCATAGGAGAGTGAATAGCTCTAGCATTATGCATGTTTGTCTTGCAAAGAACATCTCCGATATATTTAGACTGAGAGAGGAAAAGACCATGTGGAGTTTGAAGAACTTGAATAGCCAAGAAATAATCAACATTGCCAAGAAATAATCAACATAAACTAGTACATAAAGAGTACTAGATGTAGTGTGTTTAACAAAGATAGAAGATCAGACTTTGTGGAATGCAAACCATACTTAATGAAAACTACATGTAACTTGTTGAATCATTCCCTATGAGCTTGCTTTAAGCCATAAAGGGACTTTTGGAGCTTGCAAACATGATGAGGATAATTGGGATCCTCAAAACCAAGAGATTGATGCATATAGACTTCTTCATTTAAGTCACCATTAAGAAACGCATGGCAATGTCCAACTGCTTAATCTCCCATTTCCTACTGAGGGCAACAATGAGAATAACTCTAATAGATGTGGGTTTCACAACTAGACTGAAGGTTTCGGTGAAATCAAAACTAGCAACTTAATTGAAACATTTAGCAACCAGTCTTGCTTTAAACTTATTAACTGTGCCATCAGGATTTTCTTTGACCATAAACACCCATTTGCAGCCAATGTCATATATGTTTATAAGAGGGAAGAGGAACCAATTTCCATGTATTATTTCTCATAAGAGCAAGGTATTCATCAACCATTGCTTGTCTACATCTATCATCTTGGAGAGCAGGACTAGCAGTGGCAGGTTCCTTGGGAGATAGAAGATTAAAAATTCCATTTTTTCTTCAAGTAACCATAGAATGAGAATTAAGAGGCTCTATAGAACCAACACCAGAACCCTGAGTAGGATCAAGTAAATCAGCACAGGCAAGAGGACAGGGCAAACCATCAGTAGAGTTGGTTGGAAAAGAAATAGAAGAAGAGGCAGGGGAATGAGACTCAGCATGAGAAGGAGGAGATTGGAAGACACTGAGAGGATGAGACAAATTAGAAGATTAAAGAGGAGAGACAAGGATGGAGAAGGAAGAGTACCAGAAAAAGGAAATTGAGACTCATCAAAGGTGACATCTCTAGAGATGTAGATTTTGCCATGAGAATGAAGACATTTGTAGCCTTTATGATTGAGGCTGCAACCCAAAAAATTGCAAGGAGAGGACATGAATGAGAACTTGTGAGTGTTGTAAGGCCTGATGTTAGGGAAGTACAGACAACCAAAAGTTCTAAGAAGTGTGTATTGAGGTTTTCTATGAAATAGAACTTCATAAAGACTTTTCTGGGATAAAAGTGGTATTGGCAATCTGTTTATGAGATAGACTGAGATCCTAAAAACTTCATCCCAGTATTTGAAGGGTAAAAAAGACCGTGCAAAAAGAGATAAACCACAGTTAACAATATGACGATGTTTTCATTTGGCTACACCATTTTGTTCGTGAGTGTAAGGACAATGGTTTTGATTAATGATTCCATTGGAACTGAGAAAATTGGTGAAGGACCTGAATTCTCCCTCCCCCCATCAGTTTGAATGGCTTTAATTTTGAAGCCCAATTAGAGTTCAACATGTGTTGTGAAGTTAAGAAATGCTGAAAAAGCCTTTGATTTTTGTCTTGAAAGATATAGCCAAGTGAATTTATAGAAACTATCCACAATATGAATGTAATAGTCGTAGCTGTTACAGGAAACTGTTGGGGAAGGACCCCAAAGATTTGAGTGTATACGTTGAAGAGGTTCTGTGTATTAGTGGTAGAGGTAGGAAAATGAAACTTATGCACTTTAACAAGACAACATGATTGACAAATGAACTGAGAATTCTTTGTAATATGCCAATAAGATTTTGTGACAAAACAGTTTGAACAACCTTATCATTAAGATGCCCAAGTCTCTTGTGCCATACATCAAAAGTAACACTTATGGTAGCAACATTACAAAGGGAGAAACAACATTATTACAAGAATTAAAAGAAGAATTGGAAACAGACACATTGGCTAGACTCAACTGGTATTTGGGAAAAAAACATAAAGACCATGATGTAAATGTCTTCTGAGAAGAACAAAATGAGTAAGAGAGTCCTTGACAAGACAATGATCATGATGGAATTGAAAATACCCATTGTTGTCTTTGGAAAAAACCTGGAAATACTGAAGACTCTTTGTAAACTTTGGAACATGAAGCATTTGGGAAAGAGTTAGAATGTGATTAGGAAGAAAATTAGAAGAAAAAGTTGAGTAACCAACATGTTTGATGAATAAGCCCTTACTATTTCCCATTTTGACTTGCTCAGTACCACTGTAAGGAGTTTGGTGCATTAAGTTCTGAGAAGCAGCACTGAGGTGATTGGTTGCACCAGAATCAGGATACCATTCCTCCATACCATTAGACCAAGAAGGAGAGGAAGCATGAGAAAGGGGCATTAGCAGCCTGAGTAGTGTGAGCTAGGTTGCCTTGAATAGGAGTGCCCGTACCAAAGGATGAGGGCTTCTGGAATTGAGTAGGACCTTGAAAACTTTGACCAAACCTGTAATAGCACTGAGATGCTATATGGTTGGTTCTTCCATACAACTGACACATGATGTGATTAGAATTAAAACCTCTTCCACGAGGAAAATATCAAGAACCACAAAAACCACCACGAAAATTGCCCTTAGGAGGATGTCCCATGCCTCTAGAAAAGCCAGAATAGTGTTGAGAATAGGTTTAATTATCACATCCATGGGATGATGAAGATTTAGTGATAGCAACATTAGCCATAGTTGATTCAATGCTTTTAGTGGAACGTTCAATACGTGCTTCATGAGCAAGGAGCAGAGATTCAATCTCAGTGACAGTGTATGCATCGTTTCGAGTAGTGCAAGACAAAACAAAGGTTTCATACTCAGGAGGTAAGCCATCTTGAATTGCATCAACATGATCTTTTTTAGAAATCGGATAACCAACAAGAGTCCACATATCAACACAATGTTGAGCCTTAAGAACATACTCATTAATGGAGAGAGATCCTTTTTTCAAACTTTGTAATTGAAGCTTGAATTAACTAACCTTAGCTCGAATTTGAGCACCAAAATATACTTCCAGATTGTGCTAGGCTGAAGTTGAAGTTTCACATTGAACCAATCGAGTAAGGATATTTTGGTATGTTTTCTCGCGATTTAAATGGTATACTTCACTCATCGGACGATAATTTTTGGAAGAAAATATTCCTGTAAACAATTTTTTCATCATAAAAGAATTGTTCATGCAATTTTGAAGACCATGAAAAATCACATGTAAGATAATATTTTTTGGTATGTTATCTCGCGATTTATATGGTATTCCTCACGCGTCGAACAACAATTTTTGGGAAAAACAAAATATTCGCGAAAATAGTTTTTTTCATAATAAATGAATTCTTCATACAACTTGAGGTCCCAGGAAAAATACTACTTAGAAATAATATTTTTTGGTATGTTTTGTCGCGATTTATATTATGTTTTTCATGCGTACGGCGACAATTTTTGGGTATAAAAATATTCACGAAAATAATATTTTTTCATCATAAACAACTTCATGCAATTTTGAGGTTCTAGGAAAAATCCCACGCATATTTTCGTATATTTTCTCGAGATTTAAATGATATTCTTCACGTGTCAGTCGATAATTTTCGAGGAAAAAAATATTCCAATAAATAATTTTTTCATAATGAATTAATTCTCTATGCAATTTTGAGGTCCCAGGAAAAATCTCACGCAAAACTTTTTGGTATGTTTGCTCACCATTAAATGGTATACTTCACGCATCGGACGACATTTTGGAAGAAAATATTCCTGTAAATAATTTTTTCAACATAAAAGAATTGTTCATGCAATTTTGAGGTCCAGGAAAAATCCCATGCAAGCTAATATATTTTTGTATGTTATATCCCGATTTCTATGGTATTCTTCACGCGTGAACGACAGTTTATGGGAAAAATAAAATATTCGTGAAAATAAATTTTTTCATTATAAATGTATTCTTCTTGAAACTTGAGGTCCCAGGAAAAATACTACTTAGAAATAATATATTTTGGTATATTTTATCATGATTTATATTGTATTTTTCATTCGTCAATTTTTGGGTATAAAAATATTCACATAAATAAGTTTTTTTCATCGTAAAAAAATTCTTCATGAAATTTGAGGTTCTACGCAAAATCCATGCATATATAATGTTTTTTTGTATATTTTCTCGAGATTTAAATGATATTCTTTACGCGTCGATCGATAATTTTCCAGGAAAATAATATTCCTAGAATAATTTTTTCATAATAAAATTAATTATTTATGCAATTTTTAGGTGCCACGAAAAATCTCTCGCAGAAATAATATTTTTTGGTATATTTTCTCGCCATTTAAATGGTATTCTTCACGCGTCGGATGACAATTTTTGGGAAAATAAATATTCCCGGAAATAACCTTTTTCATCATAAATGAATTCTTACTGAGGTTCTTGGCAAAATTTTGCACAAAAATAATATTTATTGGTAAGTTTTCAAGCGATTTAAATCGTGAGGCCCCAGATTTTTATACCACAGATGACCCGATTCACATATATTTTCTCAATAAAATATTTTATTATTTAGATCGATGTGCTTACATAGATAATTTATTCTTATATCCTATTTCATCTTGATTTAGCAAAAAGTGTTATTTAAAAATCATTTCCTTAGTATTTAAAATATAAAACTCTGGTTGCAATATTTTTAAATAATGACGACACTTGTATTTAATAATATTCATCAAGCTACTATTGCTCAATAAATCAAAATAATTTTTATTTTGATAAACTTAGTATTATTGTGCAGCTACTATTGCTCAATAAATCAAAATAATTTTTATTTTGATAAACTTAGTATTATTGTGCAAAACTACTCTTTTGATATAAACAAAGTACTTCTCAATGTTTGAGATTTTGAAATAATAAAAATATAATTTGAAAATATTCTATAAGATAAACTCAATATCTTTACTCAAAATCTATTATCTTGGTTTATAAATATTGTATTATAAAATTTTATAATTCTCAGCATATTATAGTAGTGCTTAAATCTATTTCGAAGAAATACGATTTCATGCTTTACGAACAAACATTTTCATCTTTATGATATTTGAAAACTATCTAAAAAATTACTATTTTAAAAATAAAACGCCTTTATCTTTAAAGCTCATTTAGTAAAAGTTCTATTTTCGAAACAATATAGTACTTGAGGTTTAGTTTATATAAATCCAACATTTAGATTGAAACAGCAAGTGTCTCAGACTTGATTTTGTTAAATTACTTACTACTTGATTTAACTAGTAGATACATCATTTATACATGGAATCATTTTTATTTTATGGTGTATATTAATAACATTTATTTTCATTTCTTTAACCATTGTAAATTTCTTTAAACTTTTAACGCGATCTTTTAACCAGTTCAATTTCTTTCTTGAGCGCCTAGCTAATAAAATTCTTTAGCATAATATATTTATTTTTATTTTATAATTTTTGAATTTAATATTTATATATATTTAAAATATTTAAATTGCTTGATTGATATTTTTGACTTGCACTATTGATTTTAATTTTATTTAGTACCTTTGATTATAAGTGATGATACAACACTTGGGAATTATTAGACACCTTATAACATAGAAGACTTATTTCACTAGTGATATATATAGCTTATAGAATAAGGTGCTTGACTTGTGATAAGTAATTATGGGAGTTGATAAGTGATTAGGAATTGATAAGTGATTTTGAGACTAATAAGTGGTTTTTCTAGACTTGATATTATCACCAATTCGAAAAAAAAAAAAATAGAATTTGGAGGGAAGAAGAGGTGTTGGACATCCACTTCTAAGATGAGACAAGGGTTGATATATTTTTATTACATCTTCCACTACCTCACACTTCCTCTCATATTCTCCAAATTCCCCAAAAATCATGGCCTACACCCAACACAAGACCCATGCCTTGACCACATGCAAACAATAATATCAAATATATATATATATATATATATATATATATATATAGAAGAGAGGAAGGGGTCAAGGAGAGATATCAATTTCATTATTTCATCTAACAAATGCAAGACACTTCCAATTTTCCCTCATTCTTCCCCACTTACCAAAATCTACAACTCTTCCCCCTCACTAATCCTCTCAAGACCAAAATTTTCAAGGATGGGATTTTAATTTTCAATCTTATTTCTTACTCTCATTTTCACCTTCTTCAACTTCTAAGTTGGAACAAATTTTTCCCTTTGAGATTGAGTATGGGGCCGATAATGTGGAGAAGGGAAGAAGGTTGGACTTGATTAAAGTGATTATTAGAGGCTTCAAATCATATATACTCAAAATTCTAAGGTAAGTGATGGTCATCATTTTAGAATTTTAGTACCCCTTTCTTCTTGGTTTGAAACCTCAAACTCTTGATTAACAATGGTTGTTTTGGACACATCTAAGGGCTGCCCTTTTTCAAGTGCCGAAGCTAAAAGGTTCAAGGAAGAAGGATTTCAATTATAGGTTGCCACTTGAAGCACTACACAAGGTAAGTGTAGATTTCTTGACCCTTGCTCTAACTCATCCTTTCTTACCTCAAATTCTTCAAAACTTAACTTCAAATTCTTGAAAAATTGTCACTTAGGGGCTACCTTGAGGAAGTGGTGGTTGATTTCTAGGAGATAGAAAATAAATATCATTTCTAGACACATTAACAAGAATTATCAAAGGTGTTGGGAAATTTATGTAATAGATTTCGATGATACTATGTGAAACTTTGATTAGGAAGTCGGCACCCTAAATCAATTGTAAATCAACTTGTAATATATAGGTCTATGTAAGTAGCCAAGTTGAAGATTGCAGGACTCGACTGAATATCAAAGAGAAGACCCAACTATGTGGCAGCTGAGTGAAGTGAGTGAAGTCTTAGTCAAGTGACAGAAAAGCTGTCTCAATTTGTTGACTGATAGCAAAGTTATTCCAAAATCATTGGAGTTAACTGTCAAAGAGGTTATGCAGCTGAAAGGATCAAAGAAAGCTAAGAGAGATCCATTGTCAAGCAAAATCAAAGTTTTGCTGCAAATAGGAATGTGTGAGACTGCCTACATTAAAGTTGTTTTGCTGAAAGAGTGCAAAAAGTAAGGAGCCAATAGGATATACCTAAAATTTAGCAGAATTTAAGGAAAGTCTGCAGAGCATTAAATTCAAGGTACAGTCTACATCAATGTTGCAAGACAAGACAAGCCAACAATGTACGAAGTGGAGTTTGAAAATGCATCTATCTCTTCAACAGATACATTTTCCAACCACCACTATAAAAGACTAAGGATTCAATAGAGAGAAGGTTACCAAGAACAAATACAACAAGCAAGCAAGCAAAAAACCTGCAAAGCAAAGCAATATCTATCAAGTATTCAAAGAATATTCAAGCCTAATTTTGAAGGAAATCGATCCAACACACTCGGTGAAGGAAATACGACATCATTGTTTGAAGAGGAAAAACTTGTTTCAAGAACAAGGGGTCCACTCTCCAAAGTTGAAGGAGGTGTAATAAGGTTCCAGATCAAATGAAAGCTTTCAACCTATTGGAGGGCTAAGTGATCAAATCCAAAGTTTTGAAGGAAGCTGAAGTAGCAGGGCAGCCGTCTTGTGAAGAAGCTGATGTAAGTCCAAGCGGCTACGATAATCTAGAGGGGGGGTGAATAGATTATCTCCATCTTTTCAATTTCACCCTCTTTTTCGAATCAATTACACCAAGACAATAATTTAGGTGCAGAATGTAAACAACACACGTCGATTTATAGAGGTTCAACCCACATAGGGCCTAATCCTCTACCACCCCAGTATATCCGGGATGGATTTCAAAAAGAAAAAAGATTTTATTAATTTCAAAAATTAATACAACACCTTACAACATCACCTTGAAGAGCACCACACACTTCTACAACACCACCTTTGAGATTACCACAATCTCTCTTGAAGATTACCACAATCTCCAACGGCACCTTGTGAAGATTACCACAATCTTCAACCTTGAAGAACACCAAATTCTTCAATAGCTCAAGAGTACCACACTCTTGAAACACCTATCACCTAGATCACCCAAGTGTATTCTTTCCACAAGAATACTCACAAGGGTGTCTTGTGTTGAATGATGACAAAAATCAAGATTACAACTCAATAATGAATATTACAATTTGAGTGCAAGTGTAATCAAGAAATAAAGCCTAGACCGGTCACCCTCCCCCTTTTTTCACAAAATTGGTTTCTATTTCATTTTGTGCGTTCTTCAGGTACCGTTCGACCTTCTGTTCGATCGGTCGACCTCCAAATTGAAATGTTGTCCGAATTTTATCAAAAATAAACTTCAAGAAATACTCCAAAAAATTAGTAAAAACATTCTAAATCAATTGGGAGTATATGGACAACATTTATAAACATTGTAAACTTATTTAAATTAAACCATCAAAAGTGTTGTCCATTTTTATCGAATAATTAAGTCTAAGAAATACTCCAAAAATTAGTAAAAACATTTTAAATCATTTAGGAGTATTTGGACAACATTGTTTTGGTATAAAAACTCATTAACACAAAATCATCAAAAGTGTTGTCCAATTTTATCGAATAATAAACTCTAAGAAATACTCCAAAAATTAGTAAAAACATTTTAAATCATTTAGGAGTATTTGGACAACATTTAAGACCATTGTTTTGGTGTAAAAACAAAATCATCAAAATCATGATAAAAACATTTATCTAACAAACTCCCCCTTTTTGATGATTAGAAACCAAAACAATTTAAGGAAGTTGATTTTAAAACATAACAAATTTTCCGGTCTAAAACATCAATCCATTATAAGCAAGATTCATCATAAGTACAAACACACAACGATAGGAGCAAAGATTTTTTAAAATCATTTTTTTTCACAAGCTCCCCCTATCAATATGCATACCAAGAACAAGTATAAAAGCAACCAACTAAAAGCTAAAAGCTTAGCTTTTACAACCTAAGCTTGAATTTCATGAGCTTATAAGCTCTCCCTGTCACAAGACATCATTAGTCAAGCATAAAAGTCCACAATACACCAAATGGACTAAGTAATTTGGCTTTTAAGAGCCATAGCTTGTAGCTTTTCTTGCAAGCTTATTTGCAAGCCTATTTCCGCTTCTTTGAGCGTTTATGCATTTTTTTCTGTTTCTCCCCCTTTGGAATCATCAAAAAGAATGTTAGCACGATAAAAACATCATACAATTATATCAAAGTGCGTAACTAAACCGATGTATCGAGCTATTTGAACATTGAAGCTTATAGACCAATAGGAGGAAAGAGTCGATCATACGATTTGCAAAACATGATCTCTATAAATATTTGAAATCGAGAGAATCATGTAAGTGATGAATTTTTCATTGAGACATTTTATCGAACACTTGCGGGCGTAAAAAATTGAAGAAGATATATATAGCCCTTGTAAATGCAATCAAGCCAGGTTTTTCATCACCAAATTAGTTTAAACACAATACAATATATCATAAATAACAATCTCATCACAAACATATACAAATTTCATCAAGAAAATACATATAGGTCAAGTTCTCAAGGGTTCAACCCAATTGAGATAAGGAAGTAGAATTCTTACCATTAAATCGATAAAGACGAACAATGATGATGATAATCAAGCCTAAATAGGTCCAATATATGAAATGTATGCAAGAAAACAAATTTGGAGTGAAATTTGTGTGCAATTTGCGAATGGGACGAAAAATGGCCAAAAGAGCCAAAAATGGCTAAGTCTGGAAAACAGACGCATTTTATCTGAAAAATCAGCAGGGGCAACCGGTTGGAGGGGGGCGACGGTCGGCCTCGCTCCTTGACACCGCTTCTTTTTCTGTTTTGCAAATTCAAGTTTGATCCAAAAATCCAATTTTTCGCCCCTTAGTTTTAAAAACGTCCAAACTGCAAACGTAGACCTTATTCAATATACATTATGTCATAATCAAGCTCGAAATGAGGTAAAATACTCGGCGGTGAGCGATTAAAAAGTCCGCGAGTTATCCTTGAGACGGAATTAAACACATCTCAAGTTTTTGTTAAACATGCAATCCCTTTGAAAAATTATCGAATCTCAATATGTTTAGTTCGATTATGACGAACCATATTTTGAAAAACTATTATCACCGGACTTGTTATCCCGAAAAATAGTAACGTTTTAAGACTTTGGATACAACAAGTCATAAGAAAAAATGCCTAAATATTTGAAAATTTCTTTTAACGGCACTTTAATGAGATTCGTTGGGATAGTTTTTGAAGTCGAGCATATTAACATAAGGCATATAAAATGTCGAGTCTAAGGAGTAATAAATGAAGATGAACATACCTCGAATTTGTTTGTCAATCAACATGTCTACTTCAACCTTTTGTCAATTTTTGCATTTGTGGCCATATATGTTGAAATGGTTCTTTCTTCTTCAATGCCTCACTTCTTCTTTTGAGTGTGGAATATAATCACCTTCTTGGCATTGTTGAACTTGAATTCCAATGATCAAATTTTAGCTTCCCTCATCATGATCATCTTAGGTTCACCTTGCATTGACTTGGAAAAATATCTTGCACAAATATTCATTAGTAGCACAAAAAATATTATCAACATAAATTTGCACAAGTAAACAATATTGCCCTTTTCCAAAACAAGAAGTGTAGAATCAACTTTACCTTTTGTAAAATTATTTTGCAAAAATAGCTAAGTCTATCAAACCATATACGGGGTACTTGTATCAACCGTTCAAGGCCTTTTTATAAAAATCATTTGCCCTAAAAAATTTAACTCCGATAGACTTCTATTTGAATAAAACCGTTTAGAAAATTGGATTTAACGTCCATTTGGTAAAGCTTGAAATTTTCTCAAAACAAGAATGGGCAAATAAAGTGCAAATAACTTCTAAATGTGCTATAAGTGCAAATATTACATCAAAATCATTACCTTCTTCTTGACAATATCATTGAGCTACTAACCTTGTCTTGTACATCAAACTTGTTGCGAAATATCACAAATTTCTGCAAAATCTTAACAAGATATTTTGCACACGAGCATAGTAATATAGAATAATAGATACACTATTTTAAGCACCACATACTATGCATCATCAAGAGTCTAATAAATCATTCAAGTTCAAATAAGCTTAAGAAAGCTATATAAGGTCTCTTTTGAAATTTGACAATAAGAGAGCACATAGTTGGGACCTCATTTACAAGAATCATATGAACAAGAGGTTTGACATAAGTACCCAAGAATAGTGGCATTTATATGTGCAATAAAATGCATAACTTTGTAGATCAATTGTTTTATCAAAACAAAATATAATCCTTTACAAATCTTGGATAAACACAAGCTATGTCAAATAATGCCTTTTCAAAAATCAAAACATCCTCTTAATGGCACTTGTATAAGCACAATGGCATATGACAAAAATATATCGAGTCTATAAGATAAATACCAATGATGAGCGTATCTCGATAGTTTATGTCACTTTTGACATATTATGACGTAGATAGCCATTTGTGAATATACATGAGTCCTACACAAATTTTGCACAAGATATAATAGCACAAGTGTAGGCCAAGTAATAAAAGATATCACAATAAAAGTACTAATGCTATGGAAATCCATAAGAGTTTAAAAACAACATGTAAGGTCTCATTTTCAAAGGATTTTAAAAATACAAATATTTATTGAGGACCTTATAAATTTTAAAACTCATTTTGCAATTTAAACACAAATAAGAACATGCAAAAATAAAATGCATATTTAAATAGGAAGATACGGTTTACCAATTTCGCCATTTCCATGGGTTGTGTCGTTCCCATTGTTGATGATATCTTCCTGTTTGAAAGTCATTTTGTTGATGATAACTATTCCTATTGCTCCATTTCCAAGGATTATGTCCTTCCCATTGTTGATAATGTCTCTCTCTTGGAAAATCATCTTGTTGATGATGTCTTTGCCATTTCCAAGGATTGTGTTCTTCCCATTTTTGATTATATCCTCTTCTTGGAAATTTACTTTGTTGAAAATGTTTTCTCCTTCTTTGATCAAATGAAATGGTCAATTGATGTTTTCTTGGCAGTATGAATTTTCTTCGATTATTATTTTGCCGGGTACCTAATATAACATTGTTTTGTGGTACCCTCAAGTGAATGGGTCCTTTGGGATTAGTCTTGAGACTTTTAGGTCTCCAAAGATAATTAGATCTATTTCTAGCCCGACAAGTATTTACCGTATGACCCTTTTTACCGCAATAGAAGCAAGTAATATTACTAACATGCATAGGAACTTGATTCTTTTTCATATGCTTGACAATATTAGGCTCATGATCAAGTTCACTATTCAAACTATCACAACCATTAACATTCACAACATTGGGCAATTTATTGGTACTCAAGTTGGATTTTGATAAATCATTTTTCATGCAATTAATATCCTCAACAAGAGTACTTTTTTGTTTTTCATGGTTTCTAACCTTGTCAAGTGTGGTGGTGTGAGCACATGATAGTGATTCATAGGAAGTAAATAAACTATCCTTTTCATTTTTCAAAATATTGAATTCCTTTTTCAAATTTTTATACTTAACAAGTAAATTTTGGAATTCATTTTGAAGATCATAAAAATCATTTTGCAAATCACTATAATCATTTTGAATAACAATATCATAGGAAGTAGAGGGTTTAAGACATACCTCGTTTTCTTCTTCGATGCCTATAAAACATTTGTTCGACTACTTCATAGTTGGAAGTTGTAAAAGGCTTGTTACTTAGATTTGAACTTGTATCCCTTTGAGAAGTAGATGCTTTTGTTTGACTCCTTTCATTTGCAAATACTCCATAGATGGCTTCTAATTTTTTCCATACTTCATGTGCCGATCGAATTCCTACAATATGTTCATATTCCGAATTAGTAAGTGAACAATACAAAATATTGAGAGCTTTACCATTTAAGGAGATGATTTTCTTTTCTTCATCATTGAGCTTCTTGAGAGCTTTGGAGGTGTATGGTGTGTCTTTCATTGGAATGGATTCTCCATTTATGACGATGTTCCAAATATCGAACCCGCAACCTTGTAAATAACATTCCATTCTTTCTTTCTAAAATATAAAATTTTTGGAATCAAATAGTGGTGGCTTGGTGGTGGAGGTGCCGGTAAGATGAGCTTCATTCGTAGCCGACGATCGTTCCTCTCACTCGCGATGTGAAACGAGCTTGCCAAAGAGTTTGGCTCTGATACCACTTGTAAGTCCAAGCGGCTACGATAATCTAGAGGGGGGGTGAATAGATTATCTCCATCTTTTCGATTTCTCCCTCTTTTTCGAATCAATTACGCCAAGACAATAATTTAGGTGCGGAATGTAAACAACACACGTCAATTTATAGAGGTTCAACCTACCTAGGGCCTAATCCTCTACCACCCCAGTATCTCCGGGATGGATTTCAAAAATAAAAAAGATTTTATTAATTTCCAAAATTAATACAACACCTTACAACATCACCTTGAAGAGCACCACACTCTTCTACAACACCACCTTTGAGATTACCACAATCTCTCTTGAAGACTACCACAATCTCCGATGGCACCTTGTGAAGATTACCACAATCTTCAACCTTGAAGAACACCAAATTCTTCAATACCTCAAGAGCACCACACTCTTGAAACAACTATCACCTAGATCACCCAAGTGTATTCTTTCCACAAGAATACTCACAAGGATGTCTTGTGTTGAATGATGACAAAAATCAAGATTACAACTCAATAATGAATATTACAATTTGAGTGCAAGTGTAATCAAGAAATAAAGCCTAGACCTCAAGATGTGAAAGTGAAATACTTAGGCTATAAATACAACAAGAGTGTTGAATATGAAAGCTTGAGAATTTGCAGATTTCTTGTTGTGTATTTTGCTTGTATGTCTTGTGTCTTGTGTCTTCAATTCATCCTCTATTTATAGGAGAGTCTTCACCAACATAGGCTCCCAACATAGGCTCCTTCTTCTTCACTTTTGTCTACAAAAAGAGGATCACAAGATGTAGAATAATTGTACAAAATTGAAAAGCAAATCTTGCTGTCAAGGAGTTCAATGGTACAAATTTTGCTGTCAAAAGATTACACAGCGCGACCGGTCGCTCTGTATAAGATTTCGAACGTTTGAATGAAAATAGTGCGATCCAGGTAGGGGTTGCAGGGGGTGCGACCGGTCGCCCTAGGGTGGGACCGGTCGGCCTCACCCTTGACCGGTCACCCTCTCCCTTTTTTCACAGAATTGGTTTCTGTTTCATTTTGTGCGTTCTTCAGGTACCGTTCGACCGGTCGACCTCCAAATTGAAATGTTGTCCGATTTTTATCAAAAATAAACTTCAAGAAATACTCCAAAAAATTAGTAAAAACATTCTAAATCAATTGGGAGTATTTGGACAACATTTATAAACATTGTAAACTTATTTAAACTAAACCATCAAAAGTGTGGTGCATTTTCATCGAATAATTAACTCTAAGAAATACTCCAAAAATTAGTAAAAACATTTGAAATCATTTAGGAGTATTTGGACAACATTGTTTTGGTATAAAAACTCATTAACACAAAATCATCAAAGTGTTGTCCAATTTTATCGAATAATAAACTCTAAGAAATACTCCAAAAATTAGTAAAAACATTTTAAATCATTTAGGAGTATTTGGACAACATTTAAGACCACTGTTTTGGTGTAAAAACATAATCATCATAATCATGATAAAAACATTTATCTAACAGCTGAGTCCCAAGAGCAAGTAGTTGTGTGATCAAAGCTGACTCGGACTATGACCATTTTGTAACCAAGTCAAGTTACAATAGTGGATTCCTCCAGGGGTCGGAGAAGAGTGTATTAGAGTAATTACCCCATCCTCGAACCACTATAAATTTCTTGTGTATTTTTACTTTCAGCACACTTACATTCTTGCATATCTTTATCGTTGCTGATTGTTAATTTGCTAAGTCAACTGATAATAACCTAGCTTAAACAATTGTTGAAAAACGTATTCAAAACAAAGGATGAAAGTCTTCCGCTGTAAAAACCAACTCAACTGTATTTTTAAAAGTGTTAACTGAATCAGCTGAGTTATACTATCAACAGCTCAGTCGAGTCTGTTGAGTGTCTAACTCTGTTGTGCAAGTAAACCTAGATGTCCACCAAGGACTTAGCTGACTTGAGTCAACTCTGAAATTCTGAAAGAAGTAAAAACAAAAAGTTGGTAAAGTCTATTCAACCCTTCCATTCTAGAGTTTTCTTGTCACCCCTTGGGACCTACAAGTGGTATCAGAGCAGTTGGTACATTGAGCCTTTCGCACTGGTGACTGAACTAGATCTCATTCTTTTTCAAAAGAACAACACTTGCAGTTTTTAAAGCTTTTATTTTATAAGCAAAGTTATTATCATGGAAGAAAATCTAACTCGCATTCTAATGTTTACTATTGAAGAATTTGATGATACGATGCAGGTTCACCTTTCAGCCTTACTTGATGAAATATGGTTTATCATTAAGGATGGGCCACTACAAATAATGAAGGTGAAACATTTGCCGTCGAGCTCCCCGCTCTTGAGGTCCGCTGAAGTTCCGAAGGAGAGGTGCTGCAGCCTCCCGCGGGCGCGAGGCACACGTGTTGCTGTTGTTGCTGCGGTACCCAGACCTGCAATGGTGGAAAAGCTATGTTGCGAGTCAACAAATGAAGAAAGAAAGAGATACAACTTTGATAATGTTGCCAAGGATATTTTGTACAAAACTCTTGATAAGGACATGTTTAACAAAGTTAAATCATACAAAATAGCCAAAGAGATATGGGAAAAACTAACTTTAATTTGTGTAGGGTCTGATCAAATTAGAGAAAATAAATTGATTGTTGATGTTCGGAAATTTGAAAATTTCAAAATGATTGCAGATGAGAGTATGGATAAACTGGATAAAAATTCACAGAGATAACCAATGAGCTCTCAGCTCTAGGAAAGGAATATACACAAAAGAAAATGTGTATGAAGATTCTAAGGTCTCTCCCAGTTGAGTGGGAAATGAAGGTGATGGCTTTGAGACACTAAATGGATCTTACAAAACATTCAACCATGAGCTGTTCTCAGACCTTAAAGCCAATGAATTTGAGCTAAGAAGAAAAGAGCAAGAAGAAGCAACTATACCCAAGACAGCTGCACTCATGGCTGGTGAGTCCAAGAGAGCTGAATCCAAAGAAGCCATTAACCATGAGGAGATTGCCCTTATGGTAAAAAGATTCAACAAGTTCTTCAATAAGAACTACAAAAGAAACAAGGGTGAATCATCCAGGAGACACTCAGCACCCTCTAAAGCAAGGAAGGACAGACCACCAAAGGGAGATGATCACCAAAGGACTGAGTATTAGAGAGTTGAAAGAGCAGACTTCCAGAGAGCTGAAAACCTATGTTTGAATTGCAGACAACCATAACATTTTGTTGTTGACTGTCTTTATTCACCAGTCAACAAGCATAGAAATGAAGAGGAGAGAAAGGTCTTCAAAGAGAGGAGACAAGAATAGAAGAAAACCATGTTGGCTGCTGAGACTGTTGACACAGCCAAGTGTAAAGAACTAGCTGGGTCAGACAACAGTGAAGTTGACTACTCGTCTGACACAGAAGAAGAGGCTTTGATATGCCTCATGGCCAAATAACAAAAAGATGAGGTACATTCTAACTCATCTCATTATAATTATGATGATAGTGATAGTGACACAAACACCATTACCTACTGATCTTTATGAGTTATTAGGCAAGATGATTAAAGATTTTGAGCATGTAAAAACCTCACACACACTATTAAATAAGGAAAACAACCAGCTCAAAAGCCAAAACTCATAGCTGAATAAGGAGATGAGTACTCTAAGTCACATAGCTGCTGAGAATACAGAGATGAGGGATTAGATAGCTAACAATCAAGAAGACTTAGCTGCAACTGGAAAGAGGGAAAAAGATTTGAAAAATGTGGTTGCATCATTCACTAAGACATATAAATCATTGGATGAACTTATAATGATTCAAAAAGAAAGTGGAGACAAGACAGGAAATCGATTCAATTCCTTTGTTCATGCCCAAGTCCAAAAGTCCAAAGCACCATATGTTGCACCGACACCCACCCACAAACACAATCACAATCATGCTAGCCTTGGATACAAAGGTAAAGGCAAAAAGCCAGCAGAGTATGATGAGAGGACAGCTGAAACAAAATTCAGAAGAGTCGATCAGCAGACTCCAAACAGAAATACTTTGTAAAATCTAAACAGAGCTACCAAAAGCCCAGAGGTTTCAACAAAGAAAACCATATGATGGGAATGGTAGAAATTATCACAGCCAAGCTGATTGGAACACCAAATGGGATATCAGCCAGGTCCAAAGGGATACGTGCCTAAGTGGCAAAGACCTCAGACCCAAAATAGGTCATTCCCAAGGCAAAGAAGCTATAACCAGCACACATATTGTGACGCCCACCCCTATTGCTACTATTAGAAAGTAATAATAGTACAACTCGACCACAAAGCCTTTTTAAAACGTGTAATTTTTTTTTCTTTTCCTGTGTTTAAATTTAATAACAGACGATCAACGAAATAAACCCTGTACACTGCAACAGAGATTTTATCATTTAGAGGCAAAAGGCCAGTCAATCTTATTTGTACATAAGCACGATGACTAGATATACAAACCCAAAACTCAAACTAGCACGCTATTTACATATTTTACAATACAGTTTAAAAAGATATAAACAATATGAGTTCCTTCATAAACACAACAGAAGCAAAATCAACATGAACCCAAAACACAAGCCCGACAAATCGTCATCCATATCCATGATCCTCAAAACCTGACGAAGCTCCAACATTGCCCAGTAAGCTAACAGGCTCAGGTATTGTCATGCTCACCTGCAGTGCATGAACTACATGAGCTAAAGCTCAGCAAGTAAAAATCATGCATGTCCAAAGAATAGTGATGCTTTTCCAACATGTAATGCTCCTTTGTAAAATCCGTGAGTTAAAATACTTTATGATGATACCCGAGCCGAGTTGTGAAAAATTAATCCACATCATCAGCCTGACACATATTCGAATAGGTGACCTACAGGTGACGTCAACAATGATGTACAACAACACGTCACGAATTAGGCTCGCCCACTACCGAGCCCAACAGCTGCCGAGCCCAACCGCAACATGGCTCGAGCCCCGAGCCCCGAGCCCAAGTTTGAGATGAAACGCACGCGCGATGCCTTCGTAAAAATAAACACATGCCCATCTTTGAACACTTTATTGGTACGAGCGCCACATGTCGGAGAATCATGAAGAGAAGTCGACAAGTGGCAAGTTTTGGCGATATGCACAACTATAGAGGGACATGTGTCGTTTTTTAACTATTTTATTAATTAGTGAATAGTTAGTGCAAAGATGACTATTGTAAACCCACTTACTCAAAGGGGTATAAAGAGTCGGAAAAGGAGGAAAGAAAGGGAGGGCAATGGTAACCAATTATAAGAAAAACCGACCCCAATATTCCGGCTCGGCAAAATACAAAAAAGGCATAATTAGCCAGAAATAAACATACGTTACTCACGTTTTCATTTCCACGTGTTAAATCTTTTACATATTTCTGCTTGTTGACCAAAACGCACGTCAACAAATTGGCGCTAGAAGGAGGGCCCGTATTGGTCCAGTCCAAGTTCCAGTCAAAAGCAAGTGAAATAAAAACCAGGTAAAGTTTGACACTTAACTTTTTGGGTAATAGAAAAAATGAGTCAAGCGCCGAGAAATGCCCGTTTGATCAAGAGAAACATTTGAACAACCAACCTGGCCGGACTACAAATGGCCACAATATGCTCCAAACTAAGGCGGGAAGCACTACTTTATTTCCTTTTGCTCGATTAATTGCCAACCCAACTTTTGTACAACAAATGAACCAACTTATATCGCAAACTCTCGCCACCACAAACTCTCAAGCACCTCCTCCACTCCTTGCAAACACTAACCCACTCAACCCACAACTAAATGTTAACATTAATCCTCAAATTCCGGACTTCCCCACCATGAAGCCCAAGAAGCGATTCGGGTAATGAACATGTCCGTCATGACGAGAAGACGGCAGAGAGAAGATGAGGAGGAGCAAAGTCGCATAGCAGAGAATCATTTCGAGCAAACGCGACATCGTCATGCCCGCTCGGTGTTCGCCGGACGACCGGGAGTTGATCCCTTTCGCCCGGCTCGATCGATAAGTTCCGGCTCGGGTTTCCGGATGAGCGGGAGCAACTCGGGTCAATCGGTCCAAGGCCCTAGCTTATGGCAGAAGGATGTAGAAATACACCGCCTACGCCGTCGTCAACGACAATTGGAAGGCGGTCCGGATGGCGAACAGATCTCGAAGACCGCCCCAAGTAATGAGCGGCCCGGCCGTCCCCGCCATTTTCCCCTGGAATCCTGGCAATCCCGTTACGCCAAAGTTGAAAATCCCCAGGTCGGTCTCTATAATGGGAAACCGACCCGACTACTCACGTTCACAAGTACTTAGCATGGATGGAACTATACAATCCAAGCGATGCCATCCTCTCGTAGGGCGTTCCCCACGACTTTGGGGGCGACCGAGCCCACCGTTGGTTTAGGACCCCGCCACGGGGATCCATTCAAGCATGGGGGATCTCGGCCTCCGCCTTTACGACACATTTCCTAACGCGTCCAAAGTCCGAGCCGCGCCTAAAGACTCCTTGTAAACATCAAACAAAGGAAGGACGAGCCCCGAAAAGTTATATTTCTCGGTTCAATAAACAAGTTCGAGAGATGGAGCCGAGGTGTCGAATGACGCCATTTTGATCGCAGCCATGGCCGGGATTTGGACTAGCCCCGAGACTTGGTTCAATTACTCTATCCACGAATCGGGGCGACCTCGCACCAAGAATTTCGATCTGCGCGGAACGCCATATTTGTGCGGAAGAAGCCATGGCAAGTAACCGCCCGAGCACCGACAAGGGGCGTAAGAAAGGACGGAAGGAAAGAACCAGTAGTTGGGCGGGGTCGGGATTCGGCCATTCTCGGAAAATCCGACTACCGGATTTAGAGCTCGCCAAGAGGCGAGAGCCAAGTCGCCGCTTAAGGAGTACTTTGACCAACACTCCATCGGCCATATGGAATGAAGTACGAGTGGTCTGAATTTGTTACCTCGGCTCTAAAAAAATTGAGCCGTCAAAATTAGATTCGCGTCGATTCTGTGCATATCATAAATCGATAGTCACGACATCGACGAGTGCCGAGATCTAATTAGGGAAATTATGCGGGTTGTTCGGCAGGGCGGTCTTAAAAGGTACGTTCATGAGCTACCGGCCCCACCGGCATTGGCTCAAGGCGTCAACCCGGAGCGCGTAATCAATCCAGCTCTCCTGCCGCCGCCCCCAGCTGAAAACCAGGGGAGGGAAATCCTCATGATGTCAAGTGTCAGTCGGATCAATACCAACACAATGGAGGATAGACGCTCCAACAGGGGAAAAGAAAAGTCGATGTTAGACAGGCAACCAATGCCGAAAGACAAGTTCGGGTGGCCGAAATCAAGGAAGGCCAACCCACCGGCCACTTTGTGTTCTCGGATGCGGATGCCGACCAGGTGGTCCATCCTCATTCTGACCCTCTGGTCATCACGGCACCGATTCTGGGTATTCCGGTTCACAGAATTTTAATTGACTCTGGAAGCTATTCGTCAGTCATTTATGTCCGAGCATTTCGAAGATTAAACGTGGATGATAGTTATATCCGTCCATGTAACGATAGATTGCAGGGTTTGGAGGAGGAAGGATAGTCCCGCTCGGAGAAGTTGATTTGCCCATCCAAATGGGACAAGGTTTGCATAAACGGACTGTCATGACAACATTCAAAATAATCAATGCCGATTCGGAGTACAATGCCATCATTGGGAGGCCATTGCTTTATCATATCAAAGCAGCCGTTTCAATATATCATTTTTGTATAAAATTCCCAACGTCTGATGGCGAAGCTATACATAAAGGGAATCAAAGGGAGTCACGAGAGTGCTCTCTTAAACTCCGACCGGTGGAGATTAATGTGGTGGAACAAGGGCAAACCAGTGGAACCACACAAGATAATCCCTTGCCCGGGGAGGAGTCCGAGCAGAAAGCGGTGATCGTTCAGGAGGATAATCCAGGACGCCGGCCTGGGAAGGAGCCAATGATGGAAGAAGGCGAGCCGGCAATCGAAAACGAGCCGGCCGCTGAAGACGAATTACCCCTGCAAATCAAGGAGGGGCAAAGCAAGAAAAAAAAAACGAGCGGAACCAGTAGAACAGGTTGATACAATCAATGTCGGAAGGCCAAGCGAGGGGCGCCAACTACGTATTGGTCATGATCTCCCAGAACCATATCGAAGTGAGTTGATCGAATTTTTGGGGAATAATCTTGACGTCTTCGCATGGACTCACGCAGACATGCCAGGAATTGACCCCAAGCATGCGTGCCACCGCCTCAATATTGATCTAACGTTCCGCCCGGTCATCCAGAAAAGGCGCAAACTCGGCCCTGATAGACAGGCAGCACTCGAGATCGAGGTTAACAAGCTACTAGACAATCAATTCATCCGGGAAGCCCTCTATCCCCGATGGGTCGCCAATCCTGTTTTGGTAAAGAAAAGCAATGGCCAGTGGCGCCTATGCGTGGATTTTACCGACCTCAACAAAGCATGCCCCAAAGACAGTTATCCATTGCCGAATATTGATTACATTGTAGATGCCACGGCAGACACGAGTGATGAGCTTCATGGATGCATACTCGGGTTACAACCAAATACGGATGCACCCAGAAGATGAAGAAAATACCTCATTTTTCTCTGCTCGAGGAATTCACTGCTACAAGATGATGCCTTTCGGATTGAAGAATGCTGGTGCGACCTATCAAAGGTTAGTAAATAAGATGTTTGAGAAAATGATAGGTCACACTATGGAAGTCTATGTAGATGACATGCTAGTAAAATCATCAGACATGTCCGATCATCTAAACGATCTTAATAAAATGTTTGTTGTTTTGAGAGAGTACAAGATGATGTTAAACCCGAGAAAGTGCACATTTGGGGTCGGCTCGGGTAAATTTTTGGGGTATATGGTCAGCCAAAGGGGAATCGAAGCTAACCCAGACAAAATCAAAGCCATCACCGACCTAGAATCCCCAAACTCTGTAAAAAAGGTACAAAGCCTAACAGGCCGATTGGCCGCCCTTAACCGATTTGTTTCTCGGTCCACAGACAAGTGCAAACCTTTCTTTGAAATTATAAAGAAAAGCAAAAATTTCGAGTGGACCGAGCAAGCACAGATGGCCTTTGAATCCCTCAAACAACACCTATCTTCAATCCCTATATTACAAAAACCGACCAAGGGGAGGACTTGTATTTGTACTTGGCAGTATCCGAATACACTATCAGCTCGGTGTTAATCAGGCTAAGACGGCTCTATTCAACATCCGATTTATTACACGATCAAAGCGTTACATGATGCCGAGCTCCGGTACCCACCAATGGAAAAGTTGGCTTATTCATTGATCACCGCGGCGCGGAAACTCCGTCCATATTTCTTAGAACACAAGATTATAGTATTGACGAACTATCCGTTGAAACAAGTGTTACATCGACCTGATACTTCCGGTCGAATGATTAAGTGGGCCGTCGAACTCAGCCAATTTGACATTATATACGAACCACGTACCGCAATAAAAGGACAGGCTTTAGCCGATTTTGTGGCCGAATTCACGTCTTGCATACAATTGGAAGTCAAGGAAGACCAAGAATGGAAATTATTCGTTGACGGTTCTTCCACTGCAGGCCGAGCAGGGGGCGGAATCGTGATAATCGATCCAAATGAAAAATGCTCTTTGCTCGGCCGCACGATTTGATTCCCGCAACGAATAACGGCCGAATATGAGGCGCTTCTAGCGAGCTTAGATATGGCGGCCTCTATGGCCTCGAAACAACTATTGGTGCACAGTGACTCTCGGTTGGTCGTTCATCAAATCAACGGCGTAGTACGGCTTAAAGAGCAAAAAATTGCACAATATTTGGATTTGGTCAAGAAGAGATTATCACACTTTAAAACAAAAGTCTTACATGTGCCCCGAGCCGAGAACATGCAAGCGGATGCCTTAGCTCGGCTCGGCTCGATCCCAGGGCGGATGCCATCACGGATGTCACATCACACACTCATGCTCCCGTCACTCGGTGCAAAGAAAATATATACGCCGAAACCGTCGAATGGACTTGGATGACCCCAATCATCCAATACTTAGAGAAATGAGTTCAACCCGAAAACAAAGTTGAGGCCCAAACGCTACGAACTCAAGCGGCTCGGTTTACACTAGTAGACGGCATCCTATACAAACGAGGATATTCCATCCCACTCCTACGCTTTCCGAGACGGATGCATGATTATGCACTTCGAGAGGTTCATGAGGGAATATGCGGCAACCACGGGGGCCAAACGTTGGCCTATAAATTAATACCGCAAGGATACTACTGGCCATCCCTGAGAAAGGACGCAACCGACCTCGTCAAAAGATGTGAGAGATGCCAGAGGTTTGCACCACAGGTCAGATATCATCCTGAACAGCTTACTTCCGTATTTAGCCCATGGCCGTTTGCCAAATGGGGAATGGACCTCATCGGACCACTACCCACTGGCAAAGGGGGCGTCAAGTATGCCATTGTGGCAGTGGATTATTTCACAAAATGGGCCGAGGCGGAGCCTTTGGCAAAAATAGATGAAGAAAAGGTCGTGAGCTTTGTATGGAAATCTATTATCTGTAGATTCGGGATACCACATTCGATTGTTACGGACAATGGGAAACAGTTCGACAACCGAAGGTTTCGAAATTTTTGTGAAAGTTTCCGCATAAAAAACTATTTCTCAACTCCATACCACCCCCAGTCGAACGGACAAGTTGAGGCCGTTAATAAAATACTCAAGTATACGTTGAAGGCGAGATTGGAGGAGTCTAAAGGCAATTGGCCGGAGGAACTACCCGGCGTACTATGGTCATACAGAACGACACATCGAGCGGCCACTGGAGAAACACCTTTTTCTTTAGCTTATGGAGCAGAGGCGGTGATTCCTGTCGAGATTGGAGCCCCTACCTTCGTAATTGCAAATTTTGAAGAAGATCGTAATGAGGCCGCGCTCCGAGCCGAGCTAGACTCGCTTGAAGAAAAAGGTGCGATCCGAGATGAAAAATGCAAGTGTATAAACAAAGGAGTGAAAGGTACTACAATTCGAAAGTAAAGGAAAGAAGATTTCAGGTCGGCGATCTTGTATTAAAAAAGATAACGGGCATTCAACCCAGCCCATTGAAGCCAACCTAGGAGGGCCCATTTCGGGTCAGCCACGTCTTATCTGGTGGGGCGTACCAGCTAGAATATTTGAGTGGAGAAAAATTTATGCATCCATGGAACGTAGCATACCTGAAGCGGTATTATCAATAAAGATCTCGATCTACAATCCAGATAGGATTCCAAAGAATTATCCCTTCATCTGGTATTTCGTGAGCTCTTTAAAGGAAAACGAAGTTTTTACTCACCACGAATAAAGACTCGGCTACGCACCGAGCACAATATCAAGACTCGGCTACGCACCGAGCACAAAATCAAGACTCGGTTACGCACCGAGCACAAAATCAAGACTCGGCTACGCACCGAGCACAAAATCAAGACTTGGTTACGCACCGAGCACAAAATCAAGACTCGGCTACGCACCGAGCACAAAATCAAGACTCGGTTACGCACCGAGCACAAAATCAAGACTCGGCTACGCACCGAGCACAAAATCAAGACTTGGTTACGCACCGAGCACAAAATCAAGACTCGGCTACGCACCGAGCACAAAATCAAGACTTGGTTATGCACCGAGCACCGAAATCAAGACTTGGTTACGCACCAAACATAAAGTGAAGACTCGGCTACGCACCGAGCACAAAATCAAGACTCGGTTACATACCGAGCACAATATAAAGACTTGGCTACGCACCGAGCACAAAATAAAGACTTGGTTACGCACCAAGCACCAAAATCAAGACTTGGTTACGCACCGAGCACAAAATAAAGACTTGGTTATGCACCGAGCACCGAAATCAAGACTTGGTTACGCACCAAGCATAAAGTGAAGACTTGGCCACGCACCAAGCACAAAATCAAGACTCGGTTACGCACCGAGCACAATGTAAAGACTCGGCTACGCACCGAGCACAAAATCAAGACTCGGTTACGCACCAAGCACAAAATAAAGACTCGGCCACGACCGAGCACAAAATCAAGACTTGGTTACGAAGCACAAAATAAAGACTTGGTTTAAATCAAAACTTGGTTACGCACAAGCATAAAGTGAAGACTTGGCCACGTACCAAGTACAAAACAAGGACTCGATTATGCGCCGAGCGCAATAGAGACTCGTTTCATAAACTTTGGGTAAACAAAATAAAGGAAGTTTATAGAGACAAGAATCGATTAAAGAGCGGATCCCCAGTACAATCTTACAAAAAGAAAAAGCCGAGCATCCACAAAAAGCTTGAAACACATACACAGGAAATGAAAATAACAATTCATTTCTACTTCAAAAATAATTACATAAGGGAGGCCGGAGCCCATTACATCTCGAGGCACGAAGCCGAATTACCTACCTAGGGGTACATATAAAAGCATCAAGAATGAGCAGGGGGCGGAATTTCGACGGCACCACTGGAACCAACTTCTTCCACGTCCGGAGGAGGAGAGCCCTGCGCATTAGAAGCCTCGGCAAATTTCGGCCGAAGGGTATCGAGATCAGCCTCCAGGAGGGCCAGGTCTTCCTCAAGCTGAGCAGCAGTACGCCCGCCATTAATCAAATCAAGAATTTCTCGGAAGGCGGGTCGCATGGCCACGAGTTAACATGAATGCATACTCCTCGGAGTTTTGTAAGCTTTAATGGCCTCTCTACGAACTTCCTCGGTTTGCCGGGGCGGCTTCTTGACCTCCCTGCGTACATCGGCTAGACGCCTCTCCATTTCCTCGGCCACGCGGCAAAAAGACGTTCGGCTCGGCGACCTTAACCCCGAGCTCTTCTTGACCTTGCGGGCCCGATCTCGCTCCGCCTCGGCCCTCGCAGCAGATCTCTCTCTCGGAGTTGGCCCGAGCCGTAGCCTCATCCGCTTGACTCTTAAAAGATTCTTGCACCCCCTTGGAGGGTAGCATAGGCCTCCGCAGATCCCGTGCCGCCTTTCCGGTCGGCATATTTTTTCTCCAACTCGGGTTCCCCCAACCGCATGCCATAAGAGCCCAATCATCCGCCCGGACATGGCCATAGCATATTGAATTTGTTCTTCAAGCCTGTCTCGAGAAGAATTGCTCGATGCCTTTTGTCCAGGCACGAGTGGAACACTCATCGCGGCCCGACCGCCTCCCAGGTAGAACTCTCGTTTGCTCTCTGTCGTCGGCGTGGCACAAATGAACGAATTCCACAAACCATCGGGCGTAGTCCGATCATCCCTCGCAATATTCATCCCTCATTTGACTTGGAGGGATGAAGTGACCTTCCCTGCCGAGGTCATCCGAAAAAGTTCGCGGACCTCCTCTTGGGGTACATTCGGGATGTTCGGGTACCGTTCGACCAACCTCCTCCGGTCCGATCGGGCTCCTCCATCACGATTCCTCTTCTCCTTTGAAGAGGAGGCTGCACCGCCTCCCGCACCCGTCGCCAGGACATTTTCCGGCCTGGATATCTTCTCTCCGAGCCACCTCCACATCCACAGGTCGATCGGCAGCTGCCCGAGTTCGTCGCGCAGCCGTGTTCCTCACGCTGCGAAGACGTGCACGCAAGTCTAAGCCACGCCCTGCACAAAGCAACCGTCGTCAGAATATCAAAAGAAAAGAAAGATGTTTCAAAATGAAATATGAAAAACATAAGTGTTCACCTCGGATAGCCGCCGCACTCGGCGCTCGAGTCTCTGTGTTGGCCCTACAGCGAGATGACCGCCACAGGTGGTGGCCGTCGCAGGGGACGGCGTAGCTTGCTCTGTTCTCACCGGCTGCTCCCCTGGAGAATGGGGCCGTATTTCTTCATTACCGGGAGGGTTCGGTTGAGGCTCTCTCTCAACCTCTACCTCCCGCTCGGCCACCTCGTCCCGAGCCCCCTCGTCCTCGGGTTGGCGGGCAAGCGGACCTCAAACCAAGCTGCGGCTAAGTTGGCCTCGGTAGCCAACCTCTCAATCCGCCTATCCATTATGCCCCGAGCCTCGGATGTTTTCACCTTGAACAAAGGTAAAGAGAGGCCCTTGGACGCCCGGTTCTTTATAAAAGTGAAAAGAAAAGACAATTACAAAAGGAAACAATAAACAAAGAAAAGCGAGAGGAAGGAAAAAGGTAAGACTTACTATAACCAAAAACAAAATTTGATGGAGGATGAAGAAACGACCTCCCTCTCTCCATCTCCCACGCGAGCTTGCCACTCGCGCCCACCCAAAACCATTTATCCTTCCACTCATTCGAGAGAAGAAGGAGACCTTCTACTAAACCATCCGGATACCCCGGCCGGGTTCAGACATAATACCACCCGGACGGTGGCCCCGAGACGAAGGAGTTGCTCGCCAAACAAAGAGCTCGTTCATCTCCTTAAATTTGGGGCGAGGATACTTTTCCGGTGAAAAATCACCAGGAGGCCGATGATCCCGCCCCAAAAATCGGGTGCACTGGGTAGGATGCATTCCCCACTTACAAAACCACCGCGTAAGGAAAGCGTGATGGAAACCTCAAACCATATAAAAGGTGGGGCGAATACTGACTATGCAACCATTTGGTGGATATCTTGGGGAACTTCCGTGCCGTCCCGGTACCCAAAAATCGATACCACTTGGAATACGGTACCTCCGCCGGAATTCATCCACCTCCCGAATCATTAACATGCTCGGGATATCGTTTATGTCACTCGGCGTCCACCGAGGCTCAACACGGAGACGAGGACCTCCTCCATGCCGACCATCGCCATTACGGTGGCCTACGGGCCCTAGCGGCCTCTCCGGCCCTGAATCGCCGGATGGTTCATCTACCCGCTCTACATTATCACGCTCCGGCTCCAATGGGTCCATATTTTCTTCTTCGAGTGCATGTCTAAAATCAACACTCGGTGATTCTTCACCAGAACTCTCTTGTTCCAGTCCGGGTTGATACACCGTTCCTTCTCTGAAAACTGTCACTGGCGTCGGATCGAAGATAGTATGCGTCCGCTCTAAAGACGTTCCACCTCGATAAGAGTCTGGAGAAGATATCTGAATGACACTCGGACTATGAGGCGGTGATGGCCGTCTTTGGTGAAAAAAGAAAGGTTCAGAGGGGGATCTTCGATTTCAACCTCTACACTATAACTACGACTCCTACTATCCTCAAAAGAAGACATTTATAGGTAAAGGGAGAGTATTTGGAAAAAATACCTAAGTTTGAAGTCTCTGAACTTGGAAAGCCGACCCGAAAATTCTGCTCGGTTCTACTTGCTTTAGCTCAAAGGTTAATGGTTGCGAAAGTGAATGATGAAGGGAAACGAAGGTATTTATAGATAGGGTTCTCGATAGGCGCGACGATTTTTCGAAAAAAGACACGCCTTTTAAAAATTTAAAAGCCGTCAAACATATCAAAAAACGCGCGTCCCCACGCCGCCGTGTGAATCGACGTATTTTTCGGTTCTGCGCAAAATTGGTCCAACCACAAGACGCCACGTATGCGTCATTATGGCAACCCAATTAATGCGCCGTTTCAAGCCTTAATTGCTACGCGGCAGTACCAGGAAAGAACAAAACCTTTGAGAAATCCGTTTCCCCATTAATTGTTCATCATTAGCATTAAAGTTTAACTCCGACTTCAGAAGTTCTTCTCTCGGAATCAAACTTGGGGGCCTTTGATGATACCCGAGCCGAGTTGTGAAAAATTAATCCACGTCATCAACCTGACACATATTCGAATAGGTGACCTACAGGTGACGTCAACAATGATGTACAACAACATGTCACGAATTAGGCTCGCCCGCTACCGAGCCCAACAGCTGCCGATCCCAACCGCAACATGGCTACCGAGCCCCGAGCCCCGAGCCCAAGTTTCGAGATGAAACGCACGCGCGACAGCTTCGTAAAAATAAACACATGCCCATGCTGAACACTTTATTGGTATCAGAAACTGCCACATGTCAGAGAATCATGAAGAGAAGTCGACAAGTGGCAAGTTTTGGCTGATATGCACAACTATAGAGGGACATGTGTCGTTTTTTAACTATTTTATTAATTAGTGAATAGTTAGTGCAAAGATGACTATTGTAAACCCACTTACTCAAAGGGGTATAAAGAGTCGGAAAAGGAGGAAAGAAAGGGAGGGCAATGGTAACCAATTATAAGAAAAACCGACCCCAATATTCCGGCTCGGCAAAATACAAAAAAGGCATAATTAGCCAGAAATAAACATACGTTACGCACGTTTTCATTTCCACGTGTTAAATCTTTTACATATTTACGCTTGTTGACCAAAACGCACGTCAACACTTTATTCAAACCATTTTCTTTCATTTGGGCCCCGACCCAACTACTACTATGCACCGGAAAAGAGCTCTGCACACAACAATAATCAAATGGTCAATAATATATTTATGATGCTACGTGTGGGCCATCCTCTCGTGGCTGACCAAGGGTCCCCTACTTGCGTCCCTTGTGCCCGCCAAGAAGTATCCCACCCCGCAGGTCATAACATAGGTACCCACAAATGGTCTATCCTCCGTGACACACACCAGAGCCCATCTCCCATCTAGTCTGTGTTCACCGGGGAAGTACCCCACTTGCTATACCTAAATATATATCATAAGCACGCCCGGCGTGCCTCCTGTGCACTAGCGGTGGTCAAGCAAATATCTATTTTCTTCCGGAAAATATTTTCGTGAATGCAAACATCCTCTTGTAATATGCATGCACATGCAAATATTGTGAATGGCATGTTCATTGTCGCACCAAACACCATATTGAATCATCATGCTAGCCAACATGCATCACATAATATCCACATATATTCGGGAAGGTACCACAATCACATATAATACAATTAATTCAAACAATACTATGTCCATGCATTACGATTTTGCGGATGGATTTTTACTTGTATTCGTAGTTTCTCATTATTAGTTACTTAGTTGTACCCCTCAACATTATGTGTAAATAGTCTATAATAACAAAATATTAATCTTTAATATTCGAACAACCAGCCATCATACTTATCATAAAAGAATTCATAGTTTCACTTTTCCTTAAATAACAAGCAAGTTTCTCAACTTATAATCTAAACCTAATCATATTTCGTAAAACACTTCAAATTTTTTTCTTTCTTTCTTTTTTTTCCTCAGCTACTTAAATTAGTAATCCAACGAGTAATCACTATAAGTGAGTTCCAAAATTATAAAACTAGCCATGTCATATATGATAATTAGATTATGCAAATAGCATATTACCATGCATGAACTATATTGGCCAGTGTGTAGTGAGAGGCTCAGGTATAGTAATCATCACCCTATTGTTCCTGTGTTTAAATTTAATAACAGACGATCAACGAAATAAACCCTGTACACTGCAACAGAGATTTTATCATTTAGAGGCAAAAGGCAAGTCAACCTTATTTGTACATAAACACGATGACTAGATATACAAACCCAAAACTCAAACTAGCACGCTATTTACATATTTTACAATACAGTTTAAAAAGATATAAACAATACGAGTTCCTTCATAAACACAACAGAAGCAAAATCAACATGAACCCAAAACACAAGCCCGACAGGTCGTCATCCATATCCATGATCCTCAAAACCTGACGAAGCTCCAAAGATTGCCGATAAGCTAACAGGCTCAGGTATTGTCATGCTCACCTGCAATGCATGAACTACATGAGCTAAAGCTCAGCAAGTAAAAATCATGCATGTCCAAAGAATAGTGATGCTTTTCCAACATGTAATGCTCCCTTGTAAAATCCGTGAGTTAAAATACTTTATTCAAACCATTTTCTTTCATTTGGGCCCCTGACCCAACTACTATGCACCGGAAAAGAGCTCTGCACACAACAATAATCAAATGGTCAATAATATATTTATGATGCTACGTGTGGGCCATCCTCTCGTGGCCCAGCCAAGGGTCCCCTACTTGCGTCCCTTGTGCCCGCCAAGAAGTATCCCACCCCGCAGGGTCATAACATAGGTACCCACAAATGGTCTATCCTCCTGTGACACACCGAGAGCCCATCTCCCATCTAGGTCTGTGTTCACCAGGAAGTACCCCACTTGCTATACCTAAATATATATCATAAGCACGCCCAGCGTGCCTCGTACACTAGCGTTGGTCAAGAAATATCTATTTTCTTCCGAAGAAAATATTTTCGTGAATGCAAACATCCTCTTGTAATATGCATGCACATGCAAATATTGTGAATGACATGTTCATTGTCGCACCAAACACCATATTGAATCATCATGCTAGCCAACATGCATCACATAATATCCACATATATTCAGGAAGGTACCACAATCACATATAATACAATTAATTCAAACAATACTATGTCCATGCATTACAGTTGCAGATGGATTTTTACTTGTATTCGTAGTTTCTCATTTACTAGTTACTTAGTTGTACCCCTCAACATTATGTGTAAATAGTCTATAATAACAAAATATTAATCTTTAATATTCGAACAACCAGCCATCATACTTATCATAAAAGAATTCATAGTTTCACTTTTCCTTAAATAACAAGCAAGTTTCTCAACTTATAATCTAAACCTAATCATATTTCGTAAAACACTTCAAATTTTTTTCTTTCTTTCTTTTTTTTCCTCAGCTACTTAAATTAGTAATCCAACGAGTAATCACTATAAGTGAGTTCCAAAATTATAAAACTAGCCATGTCATATATGATAATTAGATTATGCAAATAGCATATTACCATGCATGAACTATATTGGCGATTGTGTGTAGTGAGAGGCTCGGTATAGTAATCATCACCCTATTGTTTCTGTGTTTAAATTTAATAACATGAGACGATCAACGAAATAAACCCCGTATTAATCGCAAATGTAGATTTTATCATTTAGAGGCAAAAGGCAAGTCAACCTTATTTGTACATAAACACGATGACTAGATATACAAACCCAAAACTCAAACTAGCACGCTATTTACATATTTTACAATACAGTTTAAAAAGATATAAACAATACGAGTTCCTTCATAAACACAACAGAAGCAAAATCAACATGAACCCAAAACACAAGCCCGACAGGTCGTCATCCATATCCATGATCCTCAAAACCTGACGAAGCTCCAGCATTGCCCAGTAAGCTAACAGGCTCAGGTATTGTCATGCTCACCTGCAATGCATGAACTACATGAGCTAAAGCTCAGCAAGTAAAAATCATGCATGTCCAAAGAATAGTGATGCTTTTCCAACATGTAATGCTCCCTTGTAAAATCCGTGAGTTAAAATACTTTATTCAAACCATTTTCTTTCATTTGGGCCCCTGACCCAACTACTATGCACCGGAAAAGAGCTCTGCACACAACAATAATCAAATGGTCAATAATATATTTATGATGCTACGTGTTGGCCATCCTCCCGTGGCCCAGCCAAGGGTCCCCTACTTGCGTCCCTTGTGTCCGCCAAGAAATATCCCACCCCGCAGGGTCATAACATAGGTACCCACAAATGGTCTATCCTCTTGTGACACACCGGGAGCCCATCTCCCATCTAGGTATGTGTTCACCAGGAAGTACCCCACTTTCTATACCTAAATATATATCATAAGCACGCCCAGCGTGCCTCTGTGCACTAGCAGTGGTCAGCAAATATCTATTTTCTTCCAGAAAATATTTTCGTGAATGCAAACATCCTCTTGTAATATGCATGCACATGCAAATATTGTGAATGACATGTTCAATGTCGCACCAAACACCATATTGAATCATCATGCCAGCCAACATGCATCACATAATATCCACATATATTCAGGAAGGTACCACAATCACATATAATACAATTAATTCAAACAATACTATGTCCATGCATTAGAGTTGCAGATGGATTTTTACTTACCTTGTATTCGTAGTTTCTCATTTACTAGTTACTTAGTTGTACCCCTCAACATTATGTGTAAATAGTCTATAATAACAAAATATTAATATTTAATATTCGAACAACCAGCCAACAAGTTTCTCAACTTATAATCTAAACCTAATGAGATTTCGTAAAATACTTCAAATTTTTTTCTTTCTTTCTTTTTTTTCCTCAGCTACTTAAATTAGTAATCCAACGAGTAATCACTATAAGTGAGTTCCAAAATTATAAAACTAGCCATGTCATATATGATAATTAGATTATGCAAATAGCATATTACCATGCATGAACTATATTGGCCAGTGTGTAGTGAGAGGCTCGGGTATAGTAATCATCACCTTATTGTTCCTGTGTTTAAATTTAATAACAGACGATCAACGAAATAAACCCTGTACACTGCAACAGAGATTTTATCATTTAGAGGCAAAAGGCCAGTCAACCTTATTTGTACATAAACACGATGACTAGATATACAAACCCAAAACTCAAACTAGCACGCTATTTACATATTTTACAATACAGTTTAAAAAGATATAAACAATACGAGTTCCTTCATAAACACAACATAAGCAAAATCAACATTAACCCAAAAACAAGCTCGGCAGGTCATCATCCATATCCATGATCCTCAAAACCTGACCGAGCTCCTGCATTGCCCAGTAAGCTAACAGGCTCAGGTATTGTCATGCTCACATGCAATGCATGAACTACATGAGCTAAAGCTCATCAAGTAAAAATCATGCATGTCCAAAGAAAAGTTATGCTTTTCCAACATGTAATGCTCCCTTGTTAAATCCATGAGTTAAAATACTTTATTCAAACCATTTTCTTTCATTTGGGCCCCTGACCCAACTACTATGCACCGAAAAAGAGCTCTGCGCACATCAATAATCAAATGGCCAATAATATCGTTATGATGTTACGCATGGACCATTCTCCCGCGGCCCAGCCAAGGGTCCCCTACTTGCGTCCCTTGTGTCCGCCAAGAAGTATCCCACGCCGCAGGGTCATAACATAGGTACCCACAAATGGTCCATCCTCCTGTGACCCACCGAGAGCCCATCTCCCATCTAGGTCTGTGTTCACCAGGAAGTACCCCACTTGCTATACCTAAATATATATCATAAGCACGCCCAGCATGCCTCGGTGCACTAGCAGTGGTCAGCAAATATCTATTTTCTTCCAGAAAATATTTTCATGCATGCAAACATCCTCTTGTAATATGCATGCACATGCAAATGTTGTGAATGACATGTTCAATGTCGCACCAAACACCATATTGAATCATCATGCCAGCCAACATGCATCACATAATATCCACATATATTCAGGAAGGTACCACAATCACATATAATACAATTAATTCAAATAATACTATGTCCATGCGTTACAGTTGCAGATGGATTTTTACTTACCTTGTATTCGTAGTTTCTCATTTACTGGTTACATAGATGTACCCCTCAACATTATGTGTAAATAGTCTGTAGTAACAAAATATTAATTCTTAATATTCGATCAACCAGCCATCATACTTATCATAAAAGATTCCATAGTTTCACTTTTCCTTAAATAACAAGCAAGTTTCTAAACTTATAATCTAAACCTAATCAGATTTCGTAAAACACTTCATTTTTTTCTCTTTCTTTCTTTTTTTTTTCCTCAGCTACTTAAATTAGTAATCCAACGACTAATCACTATACGTGAGTTCCAAAATTATAAAACTAGCCATGTCATATATGATAATCAGATTATGCAAATAGCATATTACCAACATGTAATGCATGAACTATATTGGCCAGTGAGTAGTGAGAGGCTCGGGTATTACACATATGCACCCAAGCACAAAGCCCAATATTCACAAAAGTTTAATTATTATCCCAAGAAAGCAAATGCACAAGCTCACACACAGGCATACAGACAAAAGAGACAATTATATGAACCTAAAGCTCCTAAGCAATTTGCAAATGTTCATTATGATTGTGGAACTGATAGGTGGCAACCACTTAAGTCAGACAATTTGGCTATAGGTTGGTTGGATCACCTTATAGTGCAAACCCCAGACATGGCTAAGGAAACAAGAAAAATATTTCAAAGTACAAGGAAATAAATGGTGCTAAAGTCATATTTGGAGGAAATGAAGCTCCAGGGGAGATCAAAGGCACAAGATCCATAAAGAAGAATGAACTAGAGATCACAGGTGTAGCCTACATTGAAGGGCTCAACTTTAATCTGCTGAACATCAGTCAACTCTATGACAAGGGCTACAATGTAGGATTCAACATGGGTGTTTGCCAAATCAAGAATGCTGAATCAAATCAGATTGTGCTACAAGGATCAAGACAGAAAAACATGTAAGTAGTGTATTGGTCAACTGCTACACCAAGCACATGTCTGCTAGCAACGAGTACGGCCGAATCAAGTTGGATGTGGCACAAGAAACTGAGTCACCCAAATTTCAAGACAATCAACAAGCTTGCAAGGAGTCGTCTTGTGGAAGGATTGCCAAACTCAGGATACAAAAAGAAAACCATTTGGGATGCATGCAGATGGGAAAGCAAATAAAGTCTACTTTCAAGGACAAACCAAGTCATTCTTTACAAGGATATTACACTTATCACATATGAATTTGTTTGGTCCTGTTGACCAACCCAACATTAGTGGAAAAAAATATACCTTAGTGGTGGTGGAGGATTATTCAAGATACACATGGACAATCTTTATGTGCAAAAAGAATGAAACCTTGCAGAAGCTCCGTCAACTGATGAGAAGAGTTCAAAATGAGAAGAGTCAAACAATTATAAAGATAAGATCTGATAGAGGAACTGAGTTTGTCAATGGGATTATAACTCAGTATTGCATAGAAAATGGTATTGCTCATGATTTATCAGATGCAAGGACTCCATAATGAGAATAGGTGCAAGGAAGCGCAAGGACCATGTTAGCCAAATTTGGATTGCCTAAGAGATTTTGGTGAAGCCATTAATACTGCTTGCTACACTCAGAATAGGTGTATGATCAATAGGCAGCTGTCCAAAAAACCTTTATGAAATTTGGACAGTGTTAGAAAATTTATTTGTTAGATTTTGATGTAACCATGTAAAACTCAGACTAGGAAGTTGGCACCCTATTTTTCTTGTAATTCTATGTTGTAATACATATGACTGAAAGAGCTGAGTGAAGACAGCTAAGTCAAAGAATACAGGAAGTCAATTGCAGACAAGAGTGAAGACTCTGTTGTGTGTCAGCTGAGTATGGCCAAGAGAGCCAACTGAGGAATAGCTGTGTGAAGTATGAGGAAGCATCATTCAAGTCTCTAAAAGGATCCAAGTCTAACAGTTGAAGTGATAGTTGAGTCATTCTCATCAGTGGGGCAGACTCAAGTCAAAAGGGGTTAAGGCAGCAGTCAAGTCAAGATAACTGACATTGATCCGTTGGAAGAAAGTCAAGAATATTACTCAATATAGTAATATGTCCAAGCTGCCAGGTCTTAAAGTATTTGGCCTAGAAACATGCAAAAGGAATAAGCCAATGGAAAAACTCTGAAGCTATTAATATGAGGAAGGGTCAACATCATAAGTGTTGCAGTCCAAGGAAAAGACAAGCCGAAGAACAAGACGTGTCATTTGAAAATAGCCTAAGCATTTGAGAAAAGGTAACCAAGAACCTAGCACGAGCGCATCAAGCTATTATCAAGCAAGGTTTAACCTCCAATATTCTCAAGCTTATCCAAAAAATTCCTCAAGCCTAAAACTCGAAGGAACTCAATCCAACACATGATGTGAAGGAAATATTACTTCAACCAGTTGAAGAGGAAACGTTTAAAGAACAAAAAGGGGTCTATTCTCCAAGTTGAAGGAGTGGTAGGAAGATTCAAGGTCGAACCAGAAGATTCAAGTTTGTTGGAGAGCTGTGTGATCAAATCCAAAGACTTGAAGAGAGCTAAAGTAGCAAGGCATATGTCTTGTGAAGAAGCTAAGTCGTAGGAGCAGCCAGCTGTGTGATCAAGGCTGTCTGTAGACTGATAACTACTTTGTAACTTGATCTGTTACCTAGTGGATTCCTCAAAGAGTTGGAGAATAGTGGATTCGAGAAATTACCCCATCCTCGAACCACTATAAAAATTACTTGTGTCATTTAGTTTCAGCATTTACTTTCTTGCTTATATTTTTCATATCTACTGTTAAGTTAATTTGCTATCCAATTGATAAATACCAAGTGCTAATACAAGTGTTAAAAAGGAACTTCAATTAAGCAAACAGTGTTAAGTCTTCCGCTGTTAAAAACAAAATCAATTAAAGTTAATTGTTAGCTGACGCAACCATGTTATACTATACACAGCTCAGTCGAGTATGTTGAGTGGATAACTTATCTGAAGATAGGCAACCTAGTTGTTCCCCAAGGACACATCTTATTTGAGTCAAATCTGTTGAAATTCTTAAGAAGACTAAGAGTTAAAATTTGGTAAGTTTTATTCAACCCCCCTTCTAAACCTTACACCACACCTCTTAGGACCTACAAGTTGTATCAGAGTGGTTGGTTCATTGAGCCTTCCGCACTGGTTACTGAACTAGATCTCAATCTTTTTCAAAATATTTAACACTTGTGTTTTCAAAGTCTTTCATATTTAAAAGCAAAGTTATTATCATGGAAGCAAACCTAACTCGTATTCCTATGTTCACTGTGGAAGAATTTGATGACTGGAAGATTCGTATGCAGGCTCATCTATCCGCTTTACACGATGAAATGTGGCTTGTGATAGAGGATGGGCCGTTTGAAATACTCAAAGTCAATATTGTTGTAACAAGAGCAGCTGCAGCTGAAGGAGAAGAAGCTGTTGCAGAACCTAGATCAGCCATGGTTGAAAAACCACGTACTAAATGGACCAATGAAGATAGAAAGAGATATAACCTGGACAATGTGGCCAAGGATATACTCTACAAGACGTTGGACAAGTCAAGTCGTGCAAATCAGCTAAAGAAATTTGGGATAAGTTGACCCTCATTTGTGAAGGATCGGAACAAATTAAGGAGAATAAATTAACTGTTGCTGTTCAAATATTTGAAAATTTTAAAATGCTTGCAGGTGAGAGTCTGGATCAACTGGATGCCATATTTACAGAGATAACAAATGAGCTTTCACCTCTTGGGAAAGAGTACACTCAGAAGGAGATGTGCATAAAGATACTAAGAGCCCTCCCAGCTGAATGGGAAATGAAGGTCATGGCCCTGAGACATTCAATTGACCTCTCAAGAACATCTAATCATGAGCTAATCTCAGACCTCAAAGCTTATGAGTTTGAGTTGAGAAGGAAAGAGCAAGAGGAAATAGTTGTACCCAAGACAGCTGCATTATTTTCTAGTGATGGGAAGAAAGCTGAGCCAAATGAGACCATTGAGCAGGAGGAAATTCCCCTCATGGTAAAGAGATTCAACAAGTTCTTTAACAAGAAATATAAAAGAAACAAGGGTAAAACCTCCAGGAGACATTCAGCACCTTCCAAAGTAAGGGAGGACAGGCCACCCAAGAGAGCTGAACATCAGAGAGCTGACTATGAGAGAGTTGATAATCAGAGGATTAGGAGAGCTGATCAGAGAGCCGAAAACCTGTGTTGGAATTGCAGACAACCAGGATATTTTGCCATTGACTGTTCCTATCCACCAATCAACAAATACAGAAATGAGGAAGAAAGAAGAGGCTTTGATATGCGTCATGGCCAAATAACAAGATCAACAAGATGAGGTACATTCTAACTCATCTCATTTTGATTCAAGAGATAGTTACTGTGATACACACACTTCACCACCCACAGATCTTTATGATTCATTAGGCAAAATTACGAAAGATTTTGAGCATGTTAAAACCTCCCACACTTTTGAATGAGGGAAACAGCCAGCTTCGAAGCCAAAACTCACAACTGACAAAAGAGCTGAGTACTCTGAGTTACATAGCTGATGAGAATGCTAAGCTAAAGGCTCAAAATGCCAAGATCTTAGTAGGGTTAGCTGCTAGTGAGAAAAGAGAAAAAGATCTTAAAAATGTGATTGCCTCATTTGCAAAAGTATACAATCATTGAATGAACTTATTATTAGCCAAAAAGAGTGTGGAGACAAGACATGCATATGATTCAAAAACCTTTGCGCATAGTCAAACTCCAAGAGTGATTTTGGAAAAAAAAATCTTCAAGCAGTGAAGGAATCCAAAATCCCAAAACACCATACGTTGCACCCATACCACAACATAGTCACAATCATACTGGCCTTGGCTACAAAGGAAAAGGAAAGAAGCCAGTAGAGTATGCTGAAAGGACATCTGAGAAGAAATTCAGACAGGTCCATCAGCAAACTCCTAATAGAAAATACTCTGTAAGAGCCAAACAAAGCTACCAAAAGCCCCAGAAATTTTATCAAAGAAATACATATGATGGGAATGGTAGAAACTATCCAAACTAAGCTGATTGGAATAACAATGGGAAATATCAGCAAATACCTATGGGATACAAGCCAAAATCGGAAAGACCTCAACCTCAGCAAAGGTCATTCCCAAGGCAAAAGAGTTATAATCAGCACACTCATGCACCCAAGCACTACACTCAAAAATTCCACAACTACACCAAGAAAATAGTTGCTAAATCAAGCACACAGGCATACAGACAGAAGAGACAACTGTATGATCCTAAAACCCCCAAGCAATTTGGTAATGTGAATTATGATTATGGTACTAATAGATGACAACCTCTTATAGTCTTGTCATCTAGCTATAGTTGGTTGAAATATCTTATAGCACTAACCCCCTAGGACCCAAGAAAGTATGGGTACCTAAAAACTAATTTCCTTGATTGCAGGTTCAAGAACAGTTGAGTGCCAAGGAACCTGGTATATGGATCGTGGCTGTTCCAGACATATGACAAGAAATAAAAGAAATATGTCAAAATTCAAGGAGATCAAAGGTGCTAAAGTCATATTTGGAGGAAATGAAGCTCCAGGATAGATCAAAGGCACAAGATCCATCAAGAAGAATGGACTAGAGATCACAGATGTTGCTTATGTTGAAGGTCTCAACTTCAACCTGTTAAGCATCAGCCAACTCTATGACAAAGGCTATAATGTAGGATTGAACATATGGATATGCCAGATCAAAGATGTTGAATCTAATGAAACTGTGCTACAAGGAACAAGACAAAAAAATATGTATGTAGTAGATTGTTGTACTGTTAGCAAGGAGTACAGCCGAATCCAGTTGGATGTGGCATATAAGAAGCTGAGTCACCTGAATTTCAAGAGAATGAACAAGCTTGCAAGAAGTCATCTTGTGGAAGGATTGCCAGACTCAATGTATATGAAAGAAAGCCTATGCGATGCATGCCAGATGGGAAAGCAAATCAAATCATCATTCAATGATAAGCCAAGTCCTTCTTCAACCAGGATATTGCATCTGTTGCATATGGATCTATTTGGTCCTGTTGTGCCCGCTAACATAAGTGGAAAGAAATACACCTTAGTGGTGGTGGATGACTATTCAAGATATACATGAACAGTTCATGTGTAAAAATAAGGAAACACTGGAGAAGTTGCCTCAGCTGATGAGAATAGTTCAAAATAAGAAGAGTCAAACCATTATAAAGATAAGATCTGACAGGGGAACTGAGTTTGTCAATGGGATTATAACTCAGTATTATGTTGAAAATGGTATTGCTCATGAGTTATCAGTAGCAAGGACTCTACAGCATAATGGAGTAGCTGAAAGAAGGAATAGAACTCTTAAGGAAGCTGCAAGGACAATGTTAGCTGAAGTTGGATTGCCTAAGAGATTTTGGGCTGAAGCCATAAATACAACATGCTACATCAGAATAAATGCATCATCACAATTAACCAAGACTCCCTATGAGATTTGGTCAAAGAGAAAGCCAAATGTTGGATGCTTCAAGATATTTGAATGTAAATGCTTCATCCACAACAATGGCAAGGACAATTTGGAGGCTTTTGATGCTAAAGCTGATTAAGTATCTTCTTAGGATACTCAGCTGAGAGTAAAGCCTATAGAGTGCTAAACAAGAGGACTATGGTTACAGAAGAGTCTATCTATGTAGTGTTTGATGAGCCAAATGTGAATGGAGAAGACATTGATGAGTTAGCTGATAAGCAAAATCAGCCAACTATGCAGAAGAATTCTTATGTAAAAGCAGAAATGAGAGCACTCAACCCTGATGATGATGAGATAGTTGAATCTCAAAGACAGCTGGAAGGTCTGTAGCTGAATGATGATGAAGAAGCTGTTCAAGACAACTTAGCAGCAAGACTACTGAATCCAGCAGACTTACTCCAACCTAATGTGAGATGGCTGAGAGACCATCCACCTCAGTTAATTATTGGAGATGTTAGTGATGGCATAAGAACCAGATCCAGAGCACAACATGAAGCAATGTGTACTTGTTTTATTTCCCAAATAGAGCCTAAAGATGTCTCTCAAGCATTGTAAGACACACATTGGATTCAGGCCATGCAAGAAAAGCTGAATCAATTTGAAAGAAACAAAGTATGGAAATTAGTTCAAAGGCCAACCCACCAAAATGTTATTGGTACTATGTGGGTATTTAGAAAGAAGATGAATGAGGAAGGATCTATTGTAAGAAACAAAGCAAGATTGGTAGCTAAAGGGTATTGCCAAGAAGATGGTATAGATTTTGATGAAATCTTTGCTCCTGTTGCCAGATTGGAAGCAATAAGCATGTCTCTTGCTTATGCAGCACAAAGAACTTCATTGTATATCAAATGGATGTGAAGAGTGCATTTCTAAATGGATTGTTAGAGGAATAATTCTATGTTGAACAACCTCCAGGTTTTGAGCAGAAAACTATTGGAGATAAAGTCTACAAGCTCAAGAAAGCATTGTATGGATTGAAATAAGCACCAAGAGCATGGTATGATACATTGCCTCGGTTTTTAATTAACAATGGATTCACCAAAGGCATGATTGATAGAACACTCTGCAGGATTCAAGATGGAGAGAGTATACTGGTTGTTCAAATATATGTGAATGATATTATCTTTGGATATACAAACAAAGAGCCGTGTGACAAGTTCTCAAACCTTATGCAAGGAAAATTTGAGACGAGCATGATGGGAGAGCTGACTTTTTTCTTAGGACTTCAAGTCAAGCAATTGAAGGATGGAACCTTCATAAGCCAAACCAAGTATACCATAGATTTAATGAAGAAATTTGGTAAGAGAAGTCATCAGTGAAGATTCCTATGAATACATCAGTCAAGATGGACATGGATGCAGATGGCAAAGCTGTTGATCAAACTAGATATAGATCTCTAATTAGATCATTGCTCTATCTAACAACAAGCAGGCCAGACATCACCTTTGCAATAGGTGTATGTGCAAGATTTCAATTTGCACCAAAGGAGAGTCACATGATTGCAGCTAAGAGAATCCTAAGATATTGAAGGGATGCGAGGAAGTTGGCTTATGGTATCCAAAGGAAGGTGGATTCAAGCTGATTGCTTACTCAGACTCAGACTATGTTGGATGTAGAGTTGAAAGGAAGAGTACCTGTGGGACATGTCAAATGCTAGGAAATAGATTGGTTTCTTGGTTCAGTTAGAAACAAAATTCAATTGTCACATCCACAGCTGAAGCAGAGTACATAGTTGCGGGCAGTTGTTGTGCCGAAGTCTTATGGATGAGACAACATTTGAGAGATTATGATATTGAAGAAAGAGAAATTCCAATTGTGTGATAACACTAGTGCTATTGCAATCACTCAGAATCATGTGTTGCATTCAAGAACAAAGCACATTGATGTCAAATATCATTTCATAAGAGATCATGTTGAAAAGAAAGACATCACCTTGGAATACATCTCAGCTGATAAACAGTTAGCTGATATATTCACAGAGCCTCTATGTGAATCAAGGTTTGAAGAGCTAAGGAATGAGTTAGGGTTAATTGAGCTGAGTTGAAAATCAGAAGACTCAATCAGCAGAGAAAGAAGATGATAAAATGGAAGTAGAGCAACTTTCACATTTCAGCCAAGTGAAACAGTCTTATCAGAAAGTCACCTCTATCGAGTTAGCTGACAGGTGAGTCACTTCATGAGAAGAGAGAAGCAGGGTTAAGTCACCTTGGATATAAGTTGAATCATTTATGAGCTTAGTGACAAAAACGCAGTCGTTTTAATTAAGCGGGAATGTTTTAAAAGATGACAATCACAATAAAAGTTGCACAGTAAACTAAATGATTGGATATAAATGTTGCTGCATTTAATGCGGGGAATTAAATGTGGTTTTGACGTTCTAATCTTAGCCGTTGATTTTGATCAAAATTTCAAAATCCGAAATATGTCAACAAGGCAGTTGAGTATTAGAAGAATTACCCCTTCTTCGAACCTCTATAAAATATATGTGTCATTTACTTTCAGCAAATTTACTTTCCTGCATATTCATTTTATAATTGTTGATCATACTTGCTATCCAACTGATAAATAAGTAAGTGCTAAAATCAAGTGTTTAAAATAAGCTAAAATCTAATCTAAGGGTGTTAAGTCTTCTGCTGTTAAAAAACAATCAGCCAAGTTAAATATTTGGTTTGAGCAGCCGAGTTATACTATCAACTGCTCTATCGAGTTTATTGAGTGGGTAACTCATCTGAAAAACCAACTTAGCTGTCAATCAAGGACACAGTTGTTTGAGTCAACTCTGTTGAATTATTTTAAAAGGACTAAATCGAAAATTTGGTAATGTTTATTCAATCCCTCCTTCTAAAGCTTACTTTACACCCCTTGGGACCTACAACTTAAATTGTCAAAGGGTCGTACGCCCTCAAATTACAGCATAGAAAAATAAAAAGTCCAACAGAATCGTAAACATGATTCCCAAAAGTCGGAAAACACGGAAGAGATTACTCAGTGGCTTGGTCTGCATCATCCACATAATCTTCATGTAGCCGTTTAACAATAGGAGGGGGTGAGATGGAAATTCTCAGTGGATGGATGATCGTTGAGAGTGTGGCGATATATATGAATGCAAGAAAACCATTATGTGAAAAATGCGTGAGTTATGATGCGTGTATCACACACAGTTCGCAAGCAACATGATATTCAAAATAATATACTTATATAGTTTTGATGAAATAAATTCATGTACATATAAGCACTATGTGTGAATTCAAGCAAGTAAAGTAGTGGTTGCGTACTAAATGTAGCGCCAACCCAAGCAAGTATTCCGATCCGAGTAACTCCAGAATCGTGTGGATCAGACAGTGATTCTTTTGTTCTACCTTATGACTCCCCAAGCAAGATGGCCCAAGGCATGTCACCTTATTGCTCCATAGGAACGACGAATCCAACAAGTATATGCAAGGCTTGCAAGGCCCGAATTGTCATAATTGCGATTATACCTCAAGTACTACGACCTACTTCTCCTATTGGACACTCCGTCCGCCAAGGGTGGGATTAGGACGATGGGGCCGGAGAGTTGAATAGCAGTCGAGCTGCCCGGTTCCATCCCCGACTGGTCCACTCCAATTTGACTCAAGCAAGAATATATACACGGATATAATATGTCAACAAAGCAGTTGAGTATAACAATTCAAGAAGGCGGTTCAAGTATAATTATGCGAGAAATTGCACGTGGCGTTATCGGCAATGGTGGAGTAATTATTGAATGAAGTTAATTATCGGGAGGATAACTAATCTTCAGAGTTTGGTAATTTAGGTGGGATATAAGTCCCGTTGTATGTTCAAGGTCATAAGGCGAGGAAGTCGCCTCACGTAATACGTATTATCTGGTCAAGTGGATCCGTTACGTCATGGGAAATTTTAAGAAACTAAATTTATAAATAAATATATGTAAGTCAGTAATACCTGGGCTATAATAGAGGAAAATAATTAAGTTGAGGTCCTTGTTAAAAGAAATTTTTACAATTAGCCATGTTTTGGTAAAACTAGTCCTTACCGGGTTTAAAATTGAATAAGTTTTTGTCTTGACCTCGGAAATTTATAAGGTAAATTCCTAAAATCTCCAAATTTTCCAGAGATTCAGATTTTCAAAAGTTTGGGGTCGATTCTTTGGTAAATTTCCATTTTGGCCCTATATTTGTCAAAATTATCATTTTGGGTCCCGAGTTTAAAATATTCGGATCTCACAAACCGGGAGGGATTTCAATGTGATTCTAGTTATAAAATATGAGTTTAGATCCCTTAACGTTTAGAAATTTCATCTAGTCAAATTTTTAAGTTTTTGCAGGCTTATTAGTGGTCCAATTGTTATGAAATTTGAACCATGTGTTCAAAATGTTATGAAATTATAGTTAAAGGTATTTTTCCAGCTACATGGACTGTATAAGTCTCAGAAATTTTATTTTGGTCCTTAAGTTAAGTATTTTACATATTAGTCCCCCAATTTTACAAATTGCAATTCTTAACTCAAAACATTTTGAATTTTGGAATACATTAAAATATGTGTTTTCCAGTCCTTAAAAGATAAGAATTTTAGAATTTTTAAAAGTGGAGCTGGTACTGTTTCGAAATTTGCAGTTTAGCCCTTAAACTTTTAAAATTTTATAATCTAGTCCTTGGGCTTTCAAGAGTTGATTTTTGTGATCTTAAAATATTTAAAACTTTAATATTATGTCAAAATATCATTTTTAAACACAAGTACAGTCCCAAAATCGATAAATTTCAGAGGGGTCCTTTAAGTTTTACTTTCTTGCAATTAATTCCACCAATTTGCCGTTTTTGCGTTTAAGGTTCAAAAATTGTAATTTAACCAATTATGCACGAAATTTCCAGATTATAAGGCAATTAAAACATGAATTTTTAAGTGCATGAACATGCATATACATACCATACAAGAATTCATCACATAAAGCATCAAATTGCACATGCATGCACCTAAATTGCAATAATTGGAAATTTTAAGCACCGCTTGAGACATTTTGGAATTTACAACATAAAATGTACATGCATTACATAATATATATATATATATATATCTCGAGTTTCTCAAAAAATACTACATGCATTTTCAAAAATTGCTAGAAGATTAAAAAGTTTTTCCACCCACCTTGTCTAGTTGGTTGATTTGGTGAAAAAGAGAGATATAATTACAACTTAAAATGTCAACCTCACTTAGGTCAGCCCCTAAGTCAAGTAACACAAAAAAAAACTGGACATAGAAAAATGGAGAATTAAAACAAAAAGAAAGAAGAAGAAGAAATGGCCAAGTACTACACTTACCATGTGCAGTGATAATTTTTGTCAAGTAGGAGGTCTCAAAAATAATTATCTTGATCACCCTCAACAAGGCTTCCAAGGTCAGCCCCTAAACCTCCAAAAATGAAAATGCTGGAGTCAAAAATTCGAATTTTAAGGGAAAGAAGTAGAAGGTGGTACAAATTCAAATTTTTACCTTGTGTAGTCTAGTTTCTTCAATTAAATATTGAAGTCCTCTTCAAGATAGTCTCATGTCTCTAAAGTTCTTCAAGTTGAGAGCTTCTAAGTACCTCAAAAATCAAAATAACAAAATAAAATTAGAATAGGTAAGAAGGCTTGAAGATAGTAAGAGGTGATTGAACAAGATGAAAATTTATTACCTTGTTGTACGATGTGGTTCGAATTTACGGGGGGTAGATGAGGAGATTTCTTGTTTTTGACTAAGTATTGAAAGTATATGAAGATAACAAGAATAAAAGTAGAAGAGAGAAGTAGGAGGATTTTTAGAGAGAAGGAGGAGAATTGGCAATTTAGAGAGATGTAGAAAATTAAATTTTGAACCAAATTTGTTACCAAAAATGCCTTATGCCCGATCATACTAGAGAAAAGGAAGAGAGGGATTTTTTTTTTTTGTAAGGCTTGTGATTTGTATCTTGCATGGGAAATAAAGTGCAAGTCAATGTGATGGGCTTGATTGTGTAGGAATTAGTGAGGGATGGGTGCTTGGGGAAAATTAAGGAGAATGTTTGGTGAGTAGGTTATGTTGGGAGAAGAATGAATAAAAAATATGTGTAGGATTTTTTGGTATAATTGTGTAGTATTGTGTATGTGTATAAGAATGGAGAGGTATTTCTACACCAAAAATTCCAAGTTGGTCGTCCACTTCATGTCTCATGTATGGTATCCATATATTTTTTTTATCCCAAAATTGATGATAATAGGTGTATAATATCAATTTCCATAATCACATATAAGTCTCATGATCACTTATTCCAAATCAAATTCTTATTTCTATAATATATAAGTCACTAAAAGAAATGGTCTCTTAAAATTCTAAGGTGTCTCATAAATACACACATAGTAATAATGAGCAATGAAGTGGTCATTAAGCATAGAATACAAAATAATAAAGGATCAATAATTACACAAGTAGTTGATCAAATAATAAAATGAAATTAAAATGCCAAAATATTATTAATTTTTATCCGTCAAAATGACGCAATAAAGTAGTCACGAATAATACATAGTCGATTCACAACAATAAATATACGCTTGATCATGATCGAAAATCGAGGGCTTCACATCCTCCCCTCCTTAAAAGAATTTGGTCCCCAAATTCCCTTCAGAATAGCTTGGGGTATTGATTCCTTAGGTCTTTCTCCATCTCTCATATAGCGTCTTTGTCTCAGTTATGGTTCTGCCACACCACTTTAACCATCAGAATTTCTCTCTTTCGCAGTTGACGTATCTGTGATGATATGCTCAAAATCCGGCCGATACTTCTTCAACCTCGAGACGTGAAATACATCATGCTTTCCCCCAAACTGTGATGGTAGCTCTAGTCGGTAAGCTAACTTCCCAATCCTCTGTAGTACCTTGTAAGGTCCGACATATCTTGAACTAAGCTTACCTCATTTCTTCGGATTGATTAACCCTTTTTGTGGTGAGAGCCTAAGGAATACTTCATCTCCAACTTCAAATTCCAAATTCTTTCTTCTCTTATCTGCGTAACTCTTCTGGCAACTCTGAGCTGTGCGAATCCGTTACTTGATTGTTCTGACCTTCTCCATGGCCTCTTGTCTAATTCAACCTTTGGTATCGATGATGACTTTTGTTTCCCTTTTGGAGTCCATTGATCATCGATCTCCCAGTGTATTGGGGATCTACACTTCAGCTGGTAAAGTGCCTCGTAGGGTGCCATGGCAATCGTGGCCTGAAAGCTGTTATTGTAGGCAAACTCGGCTAATGGTAAGTGCGAGTCCCAACTTTTCCTTGGAAATTCAACGTACAGGCTCGCAACATATCTACTAGAGTTTGAACTGTCCACTCGGATTGTTCATCAGTTTGTGGGTGCGCCGTTGTGTAGAAACTCAGCGAGGTCCAATTTCTCGTGCAGGTAGTTCTAAAATCTTGAGACAAATCTCGGGTCTCTGTCCGATACTATGTCGACTGGTACTTTATGCAGTTGAATGATTTCTCGTATATAAGTCTGCAGGAGTTTCTGCATGCTATTTGTCTTCTTGATGGGTAAGAAGTGTGCGGATTTCGTGAGTCGGTCTCTAACTACCCATATAGCATCATGACCTCCTCTGGTCCTTGGCGGGTCCGTAATGAAGTCCATTGTTATGTATTCCCATTTCCACTCGGGAATTCTCAATGGTTGTAGTAGACCAGATGGTCGTTGGTGTTCTGCTTTTACTCATTGACAAGTTAAATATCTCGCAACGAACTCTGCTACCTAGTTCTTCATGTTTACCCACCAATAATTCCATTACTTATATTTTCATCATTCGATATACATACTCGATTTTTGAATCTTATAATCCCATATTCGGGTACTGAAAATTCCGGTCTCTCTTTTAAATTATCTTCTCTTTCAGCTTTTGGAGATGTATGTCCTTCTCTTGTGCGACTTTGATCTCACTCAGCATATTGGGTTTAACTAAAATGTTAGCACAACTAATCTGAGTATTGGTTCTAGTCGGATTCTAAATGCTCAGTTCTTCTAATGATTTCCACTTTCGGATCATTAGTCTAGCCAAACTCGCCTTTTTGCTCAAGGCGTCAGCTACTACATTTGCCTTCTCGGGATGATATTGAATATCAAAGTGATAATCCTCAATTAACTCCATCCATCTCCATTGCCTTAGGTTGAGATCTTTCTATAAGAATGATACTTCAGGCTCTTATGATCTGTTAAAACTATGAACGTCGCCTTGTAGAGATAGTGTCTCCACTTCTTTAATGTGAATATTATCGCTGCCAATTCAAAGTCGTGCGTCGGGTAATTGGCCTCATACGGTTTGAGCTTTCGTGATGCATAAGCAATGACATTTCCCTCCTGTAAGAGCACGACTCCCAATCCTTTCTTTGATGCATCATTGTAAACGATAAAGCCTTTTCTTTAGTTCTTGGAAACTAGCCTCGCATTTGTCATTCCACTCAAACTTGACTTGCTTATGGGTCAGTCAAGTGAGTGGTCCAGCTATCTTGGAGAAATCTTTGATGAATCTTCGATAATATCCGGCTAATCCTAAGAAGCTTCTGATCTCGGTTATTGATTCTGGTTGTTTCCATTCAACCAGTGTCTGTACCTTCAAAGGATCCACTGCGATTCCATTGACGGATACTATGTGTCCCAAGAACGCCACTTCTTTAAGCCAAAATTCACACTTGCTGAACTTGGCATATAGTTGGTGCTCTCGTAGTGTCTGTAGGACGATCCTCAGATGACACTCGTGATCTTCTCTAGATTTGGAGTACACGAGTATGTCATCGATGAATATCACTACTAACTGATCCAAGTAATGCCGAAAGACTCAATGCATCAGATCCATGTTGTAGCGGCGTTCATCGGACTGAATGGCATTACTACAAACTCCAGGTGTCCATATCTAGTCTGGAATGTTGTTTTTGAAATGTCTTCTTCACGGATCTTCAACTGGTAGTACCCTTGTTGCAAATCGAACTTTGAATATACTGTCGATCCTTGAATTTGATCAAACAGTTCGTCTAACTTTGGGATGGGATATTAATTCTTGATGGTCAAGCTATTAAGATCGCGGTAATCTATGCACAGCCATAATGTTCCATCCATCTTCTTAAAGAAAAGTACTGGTGCTTCCCACGGAGATGTACTCGGTCGGATAAATCCCACTTCCATCAACTTCTACAATTGAGTCTTCCACCCTTGCAACTCCACAGGAGCCATTATGTATGGTATTCTGGCAATCGGGGCTATTCCTAGTAATACCTCGATGGTGAACGCGACTTCCCTCTCTGGAGGGACAAAGGTGAGTTCTTGTGGAAATACGTCCGTGTATTCCGATACTATGGGCACTTGGTGAATTTGTGTCTCTACCTTGGGCTTGTTGATTACAAATGTCAAGTACCCTTGTGCCCCTCTAGAGATTGCATTTCTCGCTTTCATGGCAGAGATGATTGGGGCAATCTTGACTTGTGCCCTTCCTGTAATTTTCACTTTGGGCCTCCCAGGCTCGCATAGCTTGATGGACTTGCGATGGCAGTCCATTTGTGCATGGTGTGCAGATAACCAATTCATTCTCAAAATCACATCGAATTCAGATATAGGCAATAATATCAGATCAGCAGGGAAGTTTATCTCATCAATCTTAACTTCGCATGCATTATAGATAATATCCGTTAATTGGCTTGCGCCCACAGGAGTTGACACTTCTAGACATATGGCCTATGTTCCATGCATGCAAGCAGCTTGTGTACATAGTACAGTGCAACAAATGAGTGTGATAATCCAGGGTCAAACAGTACTTTTGCATAGTGGTTGGATACTAGAAGCGCTACTTCCACCACATTCGTTGCCTCCGGAGCCTCATGTCTAGCTAGTGCAAATGCTCGAACTGGCATCCTCGCTTGATTTCCCTGATCATTCCCCAGCCTCTATGGTTGCGCTGGTTTGTTTCCGTCATTATACTTTGGGCAATCCTTCATTTGTTGTTGATTACTGCCAAATTGCAAATATTTTCCTTGTTTGCGCCAACAATCATTGGCAGTATGTCCTAGTTTCTGGCAGTGAATGCATGATTTTCCTTGCGTTCCCTGTACTGGCCCTTTTGCCTTATCTCTTCGTCCAACTGTTCCTTTCTGAAACTTGACAGGCTGTTTAGATGGCTGCCCAACATCCGACCTCTTGAAACTATTACTAGATATGTCCTGTTGTATTAGTCCTATGCGGTTCACTCTAGACTCGATACGGAGAGTTGTCTTCACCGTAGTTGTATATGTCGCCAGCTCAACAGTCAAAAGTTGTTTCTGTATTCCAGTTTCAGTCCCCTGGTGAACTTATGCTGCTTATCTTCCTCGGTACTGATGGTCCCCAAAGTATATTTGGGAAATCGATGGAACTCCGACTCGTACTGAGCCATAGTCATATTTCCCTCTTAATCTGGGAAACTCATCCCTGCGGGCCTCCTTCACAACTTGTGAGATGTATTGCTCATTAAACTCTGCCAAAGTCCTAGCCACCTTTTCTTGGACCGATCTCTTTTCCACTGTCCTCCACCAATCTCGTGCTGCTGATTCCAATTTCAATATTGCAAGAGTTACTTTCTGCTCGTCTGTGTACTGTAGAGCATTGAAAATGTTCTACAATTTCTCAATCCAATCCTCCGCCTTCGCATCGTTTGGCTCTCCCAGGAAAGCCTGTAGGTCAAATCGTAGGAATCGCTCCAAAACCCGATCATTTGCCTCTCGGGCGGGTTCGGGTACATTCTTGTTGGGTGCTGCTTATTGTCGCATGAATACTATTATCTGCTGCAATGCTTGAGAAGTCAGATTTCCTCCCGCGGCTGGGGGAGGAGGTGGTGGCGATTCGGGTGATGGAGTACGGTCCCTGGGACATTCGCGTCCTCTCGTGGAACCCTGCGGGGTCTACCTCATCCCCTATGTTCAGCCATTCTGTATCACGAAGCGTTTGTTGCAATTCATAACATAAATGAATACATAAATGATCAAAAAGTAATATAAGTTTTAACATGCCATAAGCAATGATAATAATCAAGACATAGAATCAACAACAAGAAAAAGGCACACCCATTAATACGAAATACGGAGTACAAGAAAGGCAATTAGATCGTACAACAACGCCAAACATTAAAATCCAAAAAATACAATCATCCGGTACATACAACAAATACAATAACAAGGAATAAAACCCTATCTACTCAGTAATAGTGTTGTCGCCATCACTATCATCCTCAATGTTAATGATCTCGACTTATTGCGGTTCATTCCACTCCTCAGCGTCGGGCCAATTAGCAAATCCGGGCCATTCATTGGGCGCTGGTGCATCCTCCAATGGAGCTGCATCCTGTGCTTTCTCCGGTTCTTCGGCCTCCTCTGGATCCTCTTCGGGATCCTCTTCAGGGTCCTCTTCGGGATTCTCCTCATTATCTGCCTCCGGATCAGCTTCGGGTTCCGCCTCGGGCGGTGGTGGTGCTGGAGCGTTAGCCGGAAGAGTGTTCGCCTTATTTTTAGCTTTACCGTGAGTGAATGGCGTAGTTAATAGATAGGGTAGGCAAGGTCGATCCCACAGAGACTAATAAATCGATGCACTAAGTATTGAAATTGTAATATTATTATTTTTATTTAGACGATGGAATGATGATGGTTGTTTTATAAAACTAAGACAATATTTTATCATAAAAAGAACAAAACAAAAGCTACGATTGAAAAGAACAAAGCAAAAGCTTGTTGAGATTGTAATATTATTATTTTAATTTATATTGAAAAGAAGAAAAAAAAGCAAAAGCTACGATTGAAAAGAACAAAGCAAAAGCTATGATTAAAACTAAGTATTGAGATTGTAATATTATTATTTTTATTTACAGATTTGCATGAAGTGTGCAAGATGAGAGTTGGAATCCTCAGTTGCAAATCCCCCAAACTAGTTATGTTGAATCGTGGAAATTAACGTCAGCTTCAACGCAAACTTATTAGCATTAACCGGAATATGCGCAATTCCACCATAGTTGTGATTTGTCTGAGGGCGAAAGAAATCGCGAATCGCTTGTTGTTGGACTGCCGGAGCTTCTTGTATCGGTACCTCATTATTGATCATATTGATCCCATTGTTACCGCCGTTGTTACCCCCGTTGTTCTCTTCGACAACCTCAATAGTATGATCTAGTTGTATTTTTGCTCGTTTAGTAGCTGCAGTTATTCGCCTTGTGAAAGCTTCAACTTCCAGTATGAACGGTGCTAATTCCCTACGATTTGAGCGAGTGTTCATGCACTATCTGAACCAACTAAAAGAAAGAAATCCAACACTGTACTAGTGGAATTTAACAAAATAAAAAGAAAAAAAATATCTAAATTAAAAATAATACTATTTATCGCAATATTAGTACTAAAAATTTAATTAGTCCCCGGCAATGGCGCCAAAAACTTGTTTGCCTTATTTTTTGCTTGATCGCAAGTGAACGGCGTAGTTAATAGATAAGGCAAGCAAGGTCGATCCCACAGAGACTAATAAATCGATGCACTAAGTATTGAGATTGTAATATATTATTTTTATTTAGACGATAGAAAGGTGATGGTTGTTTTATAAAACAAAGACAATATTTTATCATAAAAAGAACAAAGCAAAAGCTATTATTGAAAAGATCAAGTAGATGAATGGATTCCAGAGTTATGGTTTCAGTTAATCTCCCTCTTGTTATCCGATTAATCAGAACCAAAACTATTATCAATCTTCCCGATAAAATGATCACAAAAGTAATTTATCCTCTCTCTCGAGACACAATAAAATGTTGGTTGAATTATCTATGCTAGCATCTCTACTCAACATAACATAAACAACTCCCAAAAGTATAAAAGATCAGTTATCCTCACAAATACTCACAGACTTCTCAATCACGCAAAATATTCATGTCAAGCACTCAAGATCTAGTATTGAAACTCATCTCGCGAATTATAAATAAATACATCAAGCATGTTAAACCATTGGTCATAAGATAAAACAAGCAATAAAGCAAAGTACTCGAAGAAGGTTCGAAATAATAACTTCAATTCAAATTAAACATCAAACAAAAGTCAATTAACCTAATCCCAAACCCTAGAATCACAAGGTATTTAGCCGGACATTGGGTATAAACAAATCATAAACAAATTGTTCATATTCATATCAAAATGGATGAAAATAAAAATACAATGGAGTAAGAAAACTCAGGGATATCGATGATCTCTCGATCAATCTTAAATCCTCAAGCGTGGATGCGACCTCGATCTTTCTCTCGATTCCTCCAGTAGAATGGTGCTCTTTTATGTGGTCTCTAGGGTAAAAGTAAGTGTGTCCTCTTCTGGGTCCGTCTCCTCTTTTTTTATAATCTCTCGGGCCAAACCTAAGTCAAAACGTAGAGAAACCCTGAAATTCTCACACACACGCTCGGGCCGTGCCTATGCGCACGGCTGCCCGTGTGTTAAGTCAAAACTTTGATTTTTTCCTGGGACGACGCATGGGTCGTGCGTATAGGCACGACCAGCCTGTGCGTCAAGTCGAAGCTTGAGTTCTCTTGCAAGGACCTAGCACGGGCAGGGCGTGCGTGTCCCGTTTTCGCTCGGTTCAGCTCCATACTTCGCGTACTTGCTCGACACTTGACGGTCCTAACTTGCAATGCTCCAATTTGCCACAAAAGTGCTACCAACATCGTTATTTTCCTGCAAAACGAACAAAGCATAATATCTTTTCCACTTTATGAGAACACGACCCATTGTACTAAGTTAATGCATGTTTATAAACCTATTATATCCACAATCATGCCCGAAATACATGCAAAACTCACACTAATCAAACCCCCAAACTTAAACTATTGACAGTCCCAGTCAACCCTTATAAACAAGACAAAACACAAGTGGGAAGAATGAAAAGCAATAATCAAGGACAACACAACAAAACTAGTAATGCTTATCCATATGCATCAAGCAATGAATCAACCAAGCCTCAAATATCTAACATAGAACACGTTTCAATAAAACCATGGCAAATGCTTTGAATCATGATTCTCACTGATCAAGTGTATGCTCTCCTCTCAAGTGTATAAGGGATGTGTTTACGCTCAAATCATATCAATGATGATGAATTACCATAAGCTTGCAAATCGTCTCAAATTCCCACCACTAAAGTGTATGCAATTCATGAATCAAAAAGAACTTTTTCATTTGGTTGTAATGAAGGCTCTTTGGTTAGGGTAGAGAAATATAGATAAAGTGACTCACACTCGAGCGTATAGACTGGTAAGCACATTTTTCATTCGAATAAGCCATCCTCCTTTAAACCCAGTATGCTACTCAAATCACCCCTAGTTTTCATCAGCTTTTCATATACCCTTCTCCTTTTCTTTTATAGAACTCAATTTTTATTTCACCTCACATTACAATCCCCAACCTACAAGTTCATTCATAGTAAACTCATCCATAAAGTCGATTTTTTTTTCCGACTCATTCATCAGTATTCATCATTTCTTTTCCTCCTTTTCTTTTTCTTTTACTTCCATAAACCAACCCTCGCACAATTATCTAAATTCTTGATTTCATCCAATTCAACCTCATTCAACCCTTACTCAATGCTATACGCTCAAGTTTAGGGCAATAAATATATCAAGTTAAGGCTTAAAATTTGGCTATATATTTGGTAGGCAAAAGGCTTGAAAGGCTTAACAAAAATGGCCTTAAATCATTTTCAGAAATCGCATACAACATGTGGCCTTGATAGAGATACCAGAGCAAGTTCTAGAATTCTAATCAACATGAATGATACACTCAAATTAACAAACAAGATTGCATATAATGAAAGCAGTAAAGGCTCAAAAGCTCACAGGCTTGCAAATTCGTAAATCAAAGCATACAATCCATGTTTCCAATATTCACATGCTCTATACCATTCATTCTCAGCTTGATCAATTCACACTCAACACCCAATCAAAATAGCACAAAATTTTCAAATTATTCCCCAACTCGCAACGCACAAAACCAAAATTGTTTTACTCACTCCCTAAGACCTAGTAAAGTAGTAAACGTGCTAAAACTGTAAACGTGCGTCTAATGCAGTGCAACCTAAATGCTCTACATGCAACTATATGAATGCAATAAAATTCCTCTCCACACCCTTCATATCAAAATTAGCTATCTCTCCCCCCAATCTTGAATGAAATTATATCGCATACAAGGAAATATAGAATTCCAAATAAAGAAAAAGTGTTGATTCAACCTGACTCACTGCTGGGGTGGCGGTGGATAGTGGCCCTGGGAGATGTGCCACTGGGTCATCTATCGCATCATCTCGAGGAGCTCCTCTTGCCGCCTGTCAGTTGCCATGTTCCACTGTTGCTGCTCCGTTCTGAAAGCTTGGATTTTATCATGGTGTAGCTGTACTCGCTCCTCAAGGGGTAATAGTCTATCATTAAAGTCATAACCTCCTCGCTCCTCACCCTTGTGAGAACTCTAAGGTATGTCCTCCGTCCTTTGCTGGTATTCCTGCTTGGCTCCCCCATCATGTCCCAAATATTCCATCTCTTCTGCCACTAGGTCTTCGTCATTTGGGAGTCCGACGACCCTTCGCCTTTTTCGTGGGCGCATGGCTTATATAACTCTGTCATGTGCCTCAGAGTTTAACAAAAAATTGGCCTTGTCATTGATGTTATCCACGGTGGTGAGTGACGTGTTGGGCAATGGGAAAGAATGCCCGACTCTTTGTTGGAAGAGGTACAGGCCCGCCTCTTCCGTGATTATCTTCATAGTACGTAAAATTGCCAGAATTATTCTCCTCTCGCCCTCAATCGGATCCAAGGCCCTAACATTGATGTTGAAGTGTTGGGCTATCGGAGTAATCATACCCCCAATCATGATGGTTCCCCGACTTTGCTTGGCCACCTGGTCTACTTGCTCTGCAAAATAGGTTGTCGTGTTATATGGTGTGTTGGTCAACATATACCATATCAAATAAAGCTCCCTGACGGTCATGCCCCCATTGTTTTCTCTCGCATAGATGGAAGCGGAGGTGACTCGCTGGATATACCGAAACACCCGGTTCTGCACCCATGAGTGTTTGATACATGTTTTTATCTTAGTTTTGATGATTTTATTTTTACACCAAAACAATATTTTTAAATGTTGTCTAAATACTCCCGATCGGTTTAAAATATTTTTACTAAATTTTTGGAGTATTTCTTGAGGTTCATTTTCGACAAAAATTAGACAACATTTCTGTCTCGAGGTCGACCGGTCGCTATATAGGGCAACCCGTACCTGAAGATGATTTTTGGAACAAAAATGAGACGGAAAGATTTTTGACCATGTCAACCGGTCGACCAGGGTGTCGACCGGTGGCGTCGACCGGTCGACACTCCGTCGTCGGTACTGGTATGTTGCTTTTGAAACAGAACCTTGTTATCTTTGAAAAACATCAAGGGGGACCGGTCCCTGTAGGGGTCAACCGGTCGAAGACCCCCTGGACCGGTCGCCCCTTGTACTTTTGTTGTGTTCCTTCTTTTTCTCTTATATCATGACGATCGTCGCTCTCTCAAGTTTGACAAAGAAAATTCTAACCGTTGTGCAGCAGACAAACTTTCCTTAAATTGTGGGATTCAGTCTAACAGCTATATTCTTGATTTTAATTGTATTTTTCTGTAGATTTTCAATCCCCAAGAGGAGCCTATGCTTGATCAATCATCTCATATAAATAGAGGAAGTTTTGGAGCAACCAATACAACACTTGAGATACAACACAACAAGATACATTCTAGCAAAGTCTTTAGCTCTTCATTGTTATCATTCTTGTTGTAATTTGCCTAGCTTATCACTTTCACATCTTGAGGTCTAGGCTTTCATTTCTTGATTACATTTGCACTAAAATTGGATTATTCATTATTGAGTTGTAATCTTGATTTTGGTCATCGTTCAACACAAGACATCCTTGTGAGTATTCTTGTGGAAAGAATACACTTGGGTGATCTAGATGATAGGTGTTTCAAGAGTGTGGTGCTCTTGAGGTGTTTGAAGAATTTGGTATTCTTCAAGATTGAAGATTGTGGTGATCTTCAAAGGTGCCGTTGAAGGAAGATTGTGGTAATCTTCAAAGGGAGATTGTGGTAAACCTCCACATGTGGTGTTGAAGAAGAGTGTGGTGCTCTTCAAGGTGTTGTAAGTTGAATTTGTATTAATTTTGGTAATTAATAAAATTCTTTTTCTTTTTCGAAATCCATCCCGGATATACTGGGGTGGTAGATCACCTAGTCCCTAGGTGGGGTGAAGCTCTATAAATCGACGTGTGTTGTTTACTTTCCGCACCTTTATTCATGTCTTGGCGTTTTTGATTCAAAAAGAGGTTCATAATCGAAAAGATGGAGATAATCTATTCACCCCCCTCTAGATTATCATAGCCGCTTGGACTTACAAGTGGTATCAGAGCCAAACTCTTTGGCAAACTAGTTTCACATTGCGAGTGAAGAGGAACGATCGTCGGCTACGAATGAAGCTCACCTTTCCGGCACCTCCACCACCAAGCCACCTCGATTTGATTCCAAAACTTTTGCATTTTGGAAAGAAAGAATGGAATGCTATTTACAAGGTTGCGGGTTCGATATTTGGAACATCATCATCAATGGAGAATCCATTCCAATGAAAGACACACCATACACCTCCAAAGCTCTCAAGGAGCTCAATGATGAAGAAAAGAAAATCATCTCCTTAAATGGTAAAGCTCTCAATATTTTATATTGTTCACTTACCAATTTGGAATATGATCTTATTGTAGGAATTCGATCGGCTCATGAAGTTTGGCAAATATTAGAAGCCATTCATGAAGTATATGAAAATGATAGGAGAAACTCAAAAGCATCTACTTCTCAAAGGGATACAAGGTCAAATCTAAGGAACAAGCCTTTTACAACATCCAACTATGAAGTAGTTGAACAATGTTTTATGGGCATCGAAGAAGAAAACGAGGTATATCTTAAACCCTCTACTTCCTATGATATTGTTATACAAAATGATTATAATGATTTGCAAAATAATTTTGATGACCTTCAAAATGAATTCCAAAGTTTACTTGTTAAGTACAAAAATTTGAAAAAGGAATTCAATGTTTTGAAAAATGATAAGGATAGTTTATTTACTTCCTATGAATCACTATCATGTGCTCATACCACCACACTTGATAAGGTTAGAAACCTTGAAAAAGAAAATAGTACTCTTGTTGAGGATATTAATTGCATGAAAAAGGATTTATCAAAATCCAACTTCAGTACCGATAAAATGACCAATATTGTTGATAGTTGTGATAAATTGAAACAAGGACTTGATCATAAGCCTAGTATTGATAATTATGTGAAAATAAATCAAGTACCTATGTATGTTGGTCATTATGCTCCTAAAATTGTTACTTGTTTTTATTGCGGTAAAAAGGGTCATACGGTAAATACTTGTCGAGCTACAAATAGCTCTAATTATTTTTGGAGACCTAAAAGTCTCAAGACTAATCCCAAAGGACCCAAACACTTGAGGGTACCACAAAACAATGTCATATTAGGTACCCGGCGGAACAATAATCAAGGAAAATTCATACCGTCTAGATGACTGCTACAACTTTAAGGTTGCAAACCCAAGTGCAGGTTGTCTCAAGTAATAAATTTCTCGGGAGTCCGAGGTCGATCCACAGGGAAGTTGATGGAAGTTTACAGGATAGTTATTATTTAAGTGCTGAGTAAATAGATTTTTAACTAGCAGGAATATATATTTTTTTACAAGAAATTTAATTAATAGAAATGTTGAGGATTAGGGATTCACCTTTGATTTCGGATAAAGGAAAGATTATATTTTCTTACCTCTTAGATTGCCACTATTGGAATCCATACACAAAGAAGGTTCCAATGGGAAGATATTATACATATAAATCATGCAATGAGGTAATCATGTTATATCATCAATTAGAATTTATCTTATAACATCAATACTTGTTTATGGGATCAAGTATTTATGTATTCTTTTGTCTACAAAAAATCAAGGTATCCACATTAGTAGTCGGTTGAAATAAAACCAGACATTTAACTAAATGGAACCAAGTATTTGTTGTGCCAATAGATATACATAAATCAAGAAACACCACCAAACAAAAATGTATAAGCTAAAAACAAATTGATGATACAAACAATGAAATTTAATATGAATCTACAATCATTCCTTATCCTTCATCAAGAGTTTCACCCCATTTCCTCAACAAAATAAACTTAGAATAACATGAAGAAAGTAGAGAAAACAAAAGATTGAAGAAAAACTAAAGCAAATATTTTCTAAAATACTAGAAATCTTACTATAATTTAAGAAAAGCAAGAAAGAAAAATTATTTTGAAGTTTCTAACTCTAACTTTCTCTACATAAAACTTGCTCTTGGCTAATTCTAATGACCTCTATTTATAGCCAACTCAAAATCAATTTACAATTATTTTATTCTTTATTTTTATTACAAGTAAGAAAATAAGGAAATCAACACCAACTTTGCCACCTTCTTTGACTGGTCATTTTGTCCATGATATCAGCCATCTTTGCTCAATTTTCTTCCACAAATAAATTATCACATGTGTTAGCTTGAATTTCCAACTGATTTCATTGAATTCCAACAACCATGGGCCAAGATATGGTTGAATAATTGAGATGTGGTTGGCATACGGGGGATTGACTAGTCAGTGACCTCTTGGATTTTTATAAATTCATCCAATACGAATCGACTTTGGGGTGTGCACCAATGTTGTAACTCTATGACTTTTACATACTTAGTAAACATTTCAGATACAAATACCTTGTATTTTCCGAGTTATGTCCAAAATACCAAACCTGGTCAAGTCTGGAAATTAAATGAGCAACCCTTCAATATTCATTTTATGATGAATTTTTTATCCAAGAAACCAAACTTTGATTTTTGGTTTCAATATCTCTAAAAACTTGTAAATGAATGGATTGTGAATCCATATCTTCAAGAATCATCCCAAAATCATGTCGGAAATGAAAGTTATGCTCGTTGATCCAAACCTGCACTAAAAAATACTTCCAAATACAATTCTATGTCGATTTCCTATTTTATTCCTAACATATTAATAATACTATAAATTTATTTTATTAATAATATTAATAAGGTAAAATAATAATATAAGCCTAAAATAATTATACATTTTTAACGTTCATCACACCCCAACCAAATTGACTTATTACTAGTCCTTAGTAATTAAAGCATAAAAAAATACAAAAGAAATTTGATGAATATGGCACGTTGATCATTATTTTTTTAAAAAAAAAAAAACTTATGAAATAGTCTGACAATCAAAAAGTTTATTGTCAGTCATCATAGATGCTATCAAGAATAATATTATAATTTTTTTTATTATTTTTTTAGAGAAGAAATATTGTGTATATATGCACAAAACCACTGTTTCATTCCACAAACCAAAATACATTAACTTCAAACTTGATCATGAAAAAGCCTCAACTCCATATCCTCACAGGTTAGTGTTTGTCGTGTAAATTGGCGAGGTGTTCACTGTTGGAGTTGGAAAACAGTCAAAACTCTCAAGGAAATGGCCAATATGATTTAGGACAAGCATTCAAACTAAAATTGAGCATAAGATAGGTAGTTATAAAATTTGAAACGCCTAATTTTTTTCATACCAAATTATGTCTCGAAATTTCATTGGTTTAAAACTGCAAACAAAATGATAATATTCTTTTTTGTTTTGTTTTTCTATATTTTTTTCTTTTTTTCTTTTTTTTCTCTTTCCTTTCTTTTTTTTTCTTTTGTTTTACAACATGACTAGCAATGATAACATAACAATGAAGAATACTCATCACAAATTATGTAATAGAGTATTTTTAACAGAAATTGACAATGTGGGTGTTAACCAAATCATTTCTCCACATGTTAGGTAGAATATTTAAGTATTTCAAATCACAACATAATCATTTCGAACGACCAATTAAAGTTCAGAATGCTTGTTTTCTCAAACTCACCACTCATTCACAAAAGATGTGTGAATATTAAAAATACAACACTTTATCATGATCAAACTTTCAGTTATATGTATCACAACCAATCTTTCCACAGAACTTAGAATATGCACAAAACACTTTCTTCTCTTCCTTTTTTTTCTGTAGTTTTTTTTTCAATTTAATCAAGACAGCATCATTGAATTCAACAATAAGACTATTTTCATGTTTTGACAATTCACAATATTTTTTTTAAAAAAAAATTCACAACATGCCATGTTTTGAAAAGGGAATTACTAGAAAGATAATAAAAATAGGGATGCGTCTCAAGAATATCAAAATGACATTCTTTACTCTGCCATCAGTGTTTTTTTTTTCAAAATCACACATTGCAAACTAAATAAAATAAAACACGTTTACCAAAAATAATATCAATTATCCCTCCCCCCCAACTTATCAAAAACATTGTCCTCAATGTAAAAAATAAATAGGAAAGTAAGGTTTAGAAGATATTACCTGATGTATGGCTTTTTGAAATGAAACTAGAAGAACACAGTAGTAGTTATACCCGTGAAAGATAAATTTCACAACGTCAGAGACAAATCCAATTTGCGTTTATTACTTATATCCTCGGACCAAACAACATGAGCCAATTTTGGATCAGGTTCAGCAACAAATGCTTGGAGTTGATCGATTAGTTCACTTGGTGTTGTTGCACAAATTATGATTAAATCTGGAGATGGTGAAATAAAACCTTTCTCGACAAAAAGATAATCTATGAAAGACAACAAACCATCAAAGAAGCCATTAACATTAAGAATATCTATAAAGCCGGTGAATGTTGAGTTGTGCCCAGGAGATCACTTGGAATAACTCCTCCGTGTACCAAAACCACCAGGTAAGGTGATAAAGGCATCGCATTATGCATCATATTCACCATTCTGTCTTGCATGTTTGATACTCTTAACTCATCTCCAATGGTTTGCCCGGTGATTTGTCGGACAACTAAAGGTTTCGGGATAACTCCTAAGACTCTAACTCCTCCCAAATAGGCGGAGAACCAAAGAACACGCCCCATTAACCCAAAACTACCTCCCCGTATACTAAGTTAATGTGCTTTTCTGCTTGAAATTTACCGAGATTATCATTTTGCCTCAAGAAAACAACTGTCTTTCCTAGATTTGCACCACGAGAATACAAAGAACATTGTTAATTCTATGGGAAGAAGAACTCTCCATTTTTTTTCTCTTTTTTTTTTTTTCTGATATAATCTGAATGGTGTAAAAGAAAGGGTGAATGCAACGCTATTTATTGAGGTATGAACAGGGAATGCAACTGTAAATGTAATTATTGGAACTTTTATTTTGTCAAAAGTTTGAAAATAAATACAATAAAGTCAAAAAAATGCTAACATGTGAATGAACAGAGAAAAGTAGTTGTGATTGTGGCTCACATCTTCCTCACGGTTTTACGTCCGAGAAACGGCTTAAACGCCCTCTATGGGTGGGGATATGCTTCCCATCCAATTTTCTTATAAATTGGCAAGCGTGGTCTTTTAACGCCGATTCCCAAGACGATGTTCACATTCATTTCGAAATTGGTTCCATAAACGGAGAATTTCACGGTGCACGAATCCACAAGGATGCGTATCAAGAGTCAGTAGAATGTTATCCAAAGACTCCTTACTCATCCCATCCTTTATGAATTGAATTTTATCTTCTCGATTTCTGGAAACCATACCTAAAGAACGACATCTTGTGTCACAAGTCCATCGAGCACATTTGTGACACACTTGTAGTCGTTTGGCCCTTCATTTTTTTTAATATTAAATTTTCCCTACACCAGCATGCATTTGGTAGGAAAAATTGAAAATTCACCTCAAAATCTTACCTTTGCTTCAATTATCCAACGTATATCTTCTGGAATGCTTTTGTGCATAAGCATCATTAACCTTTCAAGCATGGCGTTGTATATTTTCAAACTTTCATTTGTAGAAATAAAATCAAATCTCTTTTTGAGAGTGGGGGGAATGCTTTTATCCATTTTATGAAAAAGCTAATGAGAGAAAATTCAAACAAAATATTTTATGTACAAATATCAGTATTTGTGGGAAACTGATGAGTCCGACTTCAATAGTCACGGAGTACCGTTATCCGCCATTTAACCTGGAAAAGAAATAAATAAAGCCTACAAAACAAACAAATTTACAAAACAATAAATATGTACACTAATTATAACAAGGATTAGAAAGAAAAAGAACTTCCTCTGGAAGAAATTGATTCTGTAGAAATAGTTTAAGTCTTTGTCCATTAACTTTGAATACATTATCATTTCTAGGATTCTCAATGTCAACAGCCCCATATGGATACACATTTTTCACAATGAAAGGACCACTCCACCTTGATCTCAACTTTCCAGGAAATAAATGCAATCGAGAATTATAAAGCAAAACCTTTTGACCAATCTCAAATGTTTTTCTTGCAATTTTTCCATAATGAAATTCTTTGATTCTTGCTTTATAAATTTTTAAATTCTCGTATGCATCATTTCTCAATTCTTCAAGCTCATTGATTTGCAATTTTCGCAATTTCGAAGCATCATCAAGGTTAAAGTTAAACATTTTAATTGCCCAATAAGCTTTATGTTCCAGTTCTACAGGTAAATGGCAAGGTTTTCCATAAACTACTCTATAAGGAGACATTCCCAATGATGTTTTAAAAGCAGTTATGTATGCCCAAAGTGTATCGATAAATCTAACAGACCAATCTTTACGATTTGGGTTATTTTTTTCTCCAAAATTTGTTTTATCTCCTATTTGCAAGTTCAACCTGTCCATTTGTCTGTGGGTGATAAGGGGTTGCAACTTTATGTGTGATTCCATATTTTTTTATTAAAGTTGCAAAAACTTTGTTACAAAAATGTGTTCCCCATCACTAATAATGACTCGAGGAATTCCATATCTACTCAAAATATTTTCTTTCAAAAATTTTATCACAATTTTATGATCATTATTTCGACAATGAATTGCCTCGATCCATTTTGAAACATAATATATTGCAACTAAAATGTAAACAAAACCAAATGATAATCGAAATGGCCCCATAAAATCAACACCCCAACATCAAAGATTCCAATCACCAAAATAGGATTCAAAGGCATCATGTTTTGTTTAGAAATTGTTCTAACTTTTGACAATTTTCACAACTTTTGCAAAAAGTGTAGGTATCTTTGAAAAGATTTGGCCAATAAAATCCACACTGCAAGATCTTTGCACTGGTTTTTTTACTGAAAAGTGACCACCACATGCTTCAGAATGACAAAATTTGATAATGCTACCTACCTCATTGTCAGGTACACATCTACGAAAGATTTGATCTGGACAATATTTGAAAGCGTAGGGATCATCCCAGTAAAACCTTTTTACCTCAGTAAAAAATTTCTTTTTGTCTTGTGAATTCCAATTTGATGGCATCATTCCTGTCACATTAAACAACTGTTCATCGGGAACCAAGGCACAACAGTAACATTAAAAAATTGTTCATCGGGAAAAGTATCATTGGTAGGTGGAGTTTGAAACGAATCATCACAAATAAGTCTTGATAAATGATCAGCTACAACATTCTCTACTCATTTCTTATCACGAAAAGTAATATTGAACTCTTGGAGTAAGAGAATCCACCTAATCAATCTTGGTTTGGAATCCTTTTTTGATAAAAGATATTTCAAAGCTGCATGATCACTGAAAACGACAATTGGTGAACCAACAAGATAGGATCGAAATTTTTCCAATGCAAATAACACAAAGAAGTAATTCTTTTGGTGGTTGAATAATTGATTTGAGCACTATTCAAAGTTTTACTTGCGTAGTAAATGACATATGGTTTCTTTTCTTTTCTTTGCCCTAACACTTTGCTCCAACGGCATAGTCACTAAAGCATCACACATTATTTCAAGCGGTAAAGTCCAATCGGAGGTTGGATTATTGAGCGGATGTAAGCATGCTTTTAAGTTTGACAAAAGCATTTTCACAATTTTCAGTCCATTCAAAACCAATATCTTTTGTTAGAAGATTACACAAAGGTTTAGATATTATACTAAAATCTTTGATAAATCTTCTATAAAAGCCAAGACATGCCCTAAAAATGATCTTACCTCCTTCACAGATTTTGGTACGGGTAGATTGGCAATTAATTCCACTTTGGATTTATCTACCTCAATACCTCTTCTTGAAATAATGTGTCCAAGAACAATACCAGTTGTTACCATAAAATGACATTTTTCCCAATTAAGCACAAGGTTCTTTTCTTCACACACCGATCAAAACTTTTTCTAAGTTTAACAAGCAATCTTCAAATGATTCACCAAAAACGAAAAATCGTCCATAAAGACTTCAATAAAACGCGTTCTACCATGTCATCAAAATCTAAGCATGCATCTTTGGAATGTAGCAGTGCATTACATAATCCAAAAGGCATCCTTCTATATGCAAATGTACCAAAGGACATGTAAAAGTTGTTTTCTCTTGATCTTCAAGTGCAATTTCAATTTGATTATACCCAGAATATCCATCTAAGAAACAATAGAATTTATGACATGCAACTCTTTCTAATATTTGATCCATAAAAGGTAATGGAAAATGATCCTTTCGAGTAACTGAGTTAAGTTTCATGTAGTCAATGCACACACGCCAACCAGTAACAGTTCTAGTTGGAATTAACTCATTATTTTTATTTTTTACTACAGTAACACCAGACTTCTTTGGCACAACATGAATAGGACTTACCCATTTACTATCAGAAATAGGATAAATGATCTCATTATCTAAGAGTTTAATGATTTCATTTCTCACTACTTCTTTCATATTAGGATTTAGTCTCCGCTGCATTTCTCTAGAGGGTTTCGCATTTTCCTCTAAATAAATGTTATGCGTGCAAATCAGAGGACTAATACCTTTTATGTCATCAATGGTCCATACTAAAGCATTTTTATGTATTTTCAAAGTCTCAATCAGCTTACCTTCCTGAGATGCATCAAGCTTGGAAGAAATTATTACAGGAAAAGTCTCATTCTCACCCAAAAAAGAGTATTTCAAATCGGATGGTAAGGGCTTCAAATCGATTTTGGAGCTTTCATGCTTGAAGGAACTGGTTGCACTTTTGATGATGACAACTCTTCAAATTTTGGTTTCCAAAAATGATTTTCGGTCTTGTAAAAATTCGGTTGAAACCTCGAGAACATTTCTTTTCACACATACCCTCACTTTCGAAACACGTTTCATCAAATTCAAAAGAATCAGTGAAATTTTCATGAACAAGTTCTTCAATTGAATCCACTTCATGTAATTCAGCATCATCAGTAGGTTGTTTGCAAACATTAAACACATTTAATTCCAAAGTCATATTTCCAAAAGATAACTTCAAAATACCATTCCTACAATTTATCAAAGCATTTGAAGTTGCAAGAAATGGACGACCTAAAATGACAGGAATTTGTGTATTTGTATTTACAACCGGCTGAGTATCCAAAACAATGAAATCAACAGGAAAGTAAAATTTGTCGATTTGTACCAACACATCTTCTACTTTTCCTTTTGGAACTTTAATGACCGTCCTAATTGGAGTACAATTGGAGTTTCTTTAAGTTCACCCAAACCTAATCTTGTTCATAAATCGAAAATGGTAGAAGATTTACACTAGCACCTAGATCAAGCAAAGCACGTTCTATTCTGGTGTCTCCTATGATGCATGAAATTGTTGGACAACCAGGATCTTTATACTTAGGTGGAGCAAATTGTTGGATAATTGATCTCACACTCTCAGTTAAAAATGCCTTTTTCTTCAAATGATGCTTTCTTTTGATTGTGCACAAATCTTTCAAAAACTTTGCATAAGGTGGGACTTGTTTGATTGCATCCAACAAAGGAATATTAATTTTGACTTGTTTAAACAATTCAAAAATCTCAGTATTTGAGTTCGATTTTTGAGTTGGTTGCAAGCTTTGAGGAAAAGGGGCAGGAGGTGAATATGTTTCATCATTTTCAAACTTACTTCCAGTCAACTTACCTTCTTCATCATTGTTATTTTCATTCTTCATTTCTGAACATGAACTAATAACTTTCTTGGGATGAATTGTTTTATCAACAACTTTCCCACTTCTAAGTGTTGTGACTGAATTAGCCTCATTGACTGGACTCTCACCTGAAGTAGAAACATAACACTGTGTGGAAGGATTAGGTTGAGGTTGAGCAGGAAACTTACCCTTTTCTTGAGTTTGCAAAGTCTCCTCAAGTGATTTTACATGTGGGGCTGGATATGAAGGAAAATTCGGTGGCTTTTGTGAATTCATTGGTTGAGCTTGATTATTATCACGCCAACCAAAATTAGGATGATTTCTCCATTGTGGATTGTAAGTTTCAGAATATGGAGATTGAAAAAGTTTTCTGAATCCATTCATGACATTAGCCTCAACAGGAATATGAGGGCAATCATTGGTGGAGTGTTCATTAATTCCACAAATATCACAAACCTTTTTATCTTGCACAGATTTTACTTCCTTAACTTTCTTAGCTTCAATGTCATCGATTCTTTTAGCCAAAAGTGAAAGCCTGGCACTTAAATTGTCCTCTTGGTTAAGGTGAAATTTTCCTTTATTTTCATTAACACTATGCCAAGATTGAGAATTTTCTGCCAAATAATCAAGATATTCAAGCGCTTCATCGGGTTCTTTATCAAGAAACTGACCATTACACATTGACTCAATGAATTGTTTTGTTTCAGGAGTTAAACCTTCATAAAAAGAAACGATGATACGCCAATTTTCAAAACCATCTTTGTGGAGAATTCAACAAGTCTTTAAACTTTTCCCAACATTCAAAGAAAACTTCTTTAGGATTTTGAGAAAAATTCTGAATTTGTCTTTTCAAAGCATTAGTTTTGTGAGTTGGAAAGAACTTTTAAAAATTCGGTTGCATTTCTTGCCAAGTGCCAATTGATCTAGGTTTCAAAGAGCTAAGCCAAGTTTTTGCCTTATCTTTAAAAGAAAAAGGAAATAATTTGAGCTTAACAATTTCATTTGTACAATTTTGATCATCAAATGTGGCACATACTTCTTCAAATTCCTTTAAATGTAAATATGGGCTTTCAGAATCCATACCATGGAAATTAGGAAGTAAAGGAATCATCCCTGGCTTGAATCGAAAGTTGTTTGCATTTAGTGGAAAAATAAAACACGAAGGAGTAGAATTTCGAGGGGGTTGCAAGTAGTGACGCATATTACGTATTTCTTGATTTTTCGCTCGATTTTCCGCTCGTTGAATCTCATCATGAACAACTTTATTTTCAGCCATAGTTGGGGTGTGTGGAGGTGAATCAAAATTTTCAATCAAATTTTCTGAATTATTTCTAACTAAACGACGAGAATTGGGACTACGACACCATGTAACCATGCAAATACACAATATTTACAATTTAAAACAAATATTCATAACCCTGAAAACTTACCGTGCCTTCCCCGGCAACGGCGCCAAAAACTTGCTACAACTTTAAGGTTGCAAACCCAAGTGCACTTGTCTCAAGTAATAAATTTCTCGGGAGTCCGAGGTCGATCCACAGGGAAGTTGATGGAAGTTTACAGGATATTTCTTATTTAAGTGATGAGTAAATAGATTTTTAACTAGTAAGAATATATATTTTTTTACAAGAAATTTAATTAATAGAAATGTTGAGGATTAGGGATTCACTCTTGATTCCGGATAAAGGAATGATTATATTTTCTTACCTCTTAGATTGCCACTATTGGAATCCATACACAAAGAAGGTTCCAATGGGAAGATATTATATATATAAATCATGCAATGAGGTAATCATGTTATATCATCAAATTAGAATTTATCTTATAACATCAATACTTGTTTATGGGATCAAGTATTTATGTATTCTTTTGTCTACAACAAATCAAGGTATCCACATTAGTAGTTGGTTGAAATAAAACCAGACATTTAACTAAATGGAACCAAGTATTTGTTGTGCCAATAGATATACATAAATCAAGAAACACCACCAAACAAAAATGTATAAGCTAAAAACAAATTGATGATACAAACAATGAAATTTAATATGAATCTACAATCATTCCTTATCCTTCATCAAGAGTTTCACCCCATTTCCTCAACAAAATAAACTTAGAATAACATGAAGAAAGTAGAGAAAACAAAAGATTGAAGAAAAACTAAAGCAAATATTTTCTAAAATACTAGAAATCTTACTATAATTTAAGAAAAGAAAGAAAGAAAAATTATTTTGAAGTTTCAAACTCTAACTTTCTATACATAAAACTTGTTCTTGGCTAATGCTAATGACCACTATTTATAGCCAACTCAAAATCAATTTACAATTATTTTATTCTTTATTTTTATTACAAGTAAGAAAATAAGGAAATCAACACCAACTTTGCCACCTTCTTTGACTGGTCATTTTGTCCATGATATCAGCCATCTTTGCTCAATTTTCTTCCACAAATAAATTATCACATGTGTTAGCTTGAATTCCCAACTGATTTCATTGAATTCCAACAACCATGGGCCAAGATATGGTTGAATAATTGAGATGTGGTTGGCATACGGGATTGACTAGTGCAGCAGCCTCTTGGATTTTTTATAAATTCATACAATAAGAATCAGACTTTGGGGTCTTCATCAATGTTGTAGCTCTATGAATTTTACATACTCAGTAAACATTTCAGATACAAATACCTTGTATTTTCTGAGTTATGTCCAAAATATCAAACTTGGTCAAGTCTGGAAATTAAATGAACAACCCTTCAATCTTCATTTTATGATGAATTTTTTATCCAAAAAAATATCATTCCAAACTTTGATTTTTGGTTTCAATATCTCTAAAAACTTGTAAATGAATGGATTGTGAATCCATATCTTCAAGAATCATCCCAAAATCATATCGAAAATGAAAGTTATGCTCGTTGATCCAAACGTGCACTAAAAAATGCTTCCAAATACAATTCTATGTCGATTTCCTATTTTATTCCTAACATATTAATAATACTGTAAATTTATTTTATTAATAATATTAATAAGGTAAAATAATAATATAAGCCTAAAATAATTATACATTTTTAACGTTCATCAAAGACATCAAATGACCATCTCATTTGATCAAAGAGGAAGACACCACCAAAATGAATTTCCAAGAAGGAAATATTATCAACAAAGGGAAGGATATAATCCTTGGAGATGGAGCAATTGGAGAAGCCATCATCAACAAGATGATTTTCAAAAGGGAAGATATCATCAACAATGGGAACGACACAACCCATGGAAATGGCGAAATTGGTAAACCGTATCTCTCTATTTAAATATGCATTTTAATTTTTATGCATGTTTTTATTTGTGTCTATATTGCAAAATGAGTTTTTATATTTTAAGGTCCTCTATATATAATTGTGTTTTTAAAATCCTTTGAAAATGAGACCTTACATGTTGTTTTTAAACTTTTGTGGACTTACTTAGACTCATGTGTTTTTATCTCTTATGGATTTCTATAGCATAAGCATTTTATTGTGACAACTCTTATTGCTTGGCCTACACATGTGCTATTATGTCTTGTGAAAGATTTGTTTAAAGAATTGTGTAGGTTATTGTAATTCCAAGCGGCTACGATAATCTAGAGGGGGGGTGAATAGATTATCTCCATCTTTCGATTTCGCCCTCTTTTTCGAACCGAATGCTCAAAGACAATAATAAAGGTGCGGAATGTAAACAACACACGTCGATTTATAGAGTTCAACCCACCTAGGGCCTAATCCTCTACCACGGTATATCAGGGATGGATTTCAAAAAAAGAAAAAGATTTTATTACTTTACCACAAATTAATACAACACCAACTTACAACAACACCTTGAAGAGCACCACACTCTTCTTCAACACCACCTTTGGAGATTACCACAATCTCCCTTTGAAGATTACCACAATCATCCTTCAACGGCACCTTGTGAAAATTACCACAATCTTCAACCTTGAAGAATACCAAATTCTTCAACACCTCAATAAGAAGATCACCACAATCTTCTGGCACCTATCACCTACATCATCCAAGTGTGTTCTTACCACAAGAACACTCACAAGGATATCTTGTGTTTGAATGATAACCAAAAATCAAGATTACAACTCAATAATGAATATTACAATTTGAGTGCAACGTGTAATCAAGAATAGCCTAGACCTGAAGGATGTGAAAGTGAAAAGGTAGGCAAAATTACAACAAGAATAATAACAATGAAGAACAAATATTTGCTTGAAGTGTATCTTGTTGTGTTGTATCTCAATTCTTATCATGGTTGCTCCAAAACTTCCTCTATTTATAGGAGATGATTGATCAAGCATAGCCTCCTCTTGGGGATTGAAAATCTACAGAAAAATACAATTAAAATCAACAATATATCTGTTAGAAATCAATCCCACATTTTAAGGAAATATGTCTGCTGTCAAACGGTCATATTTTTGCTATCAAAGCTGAGGCGACGGTCGCACAAAAATAGAGATTTGAAAAATAACATGCATAAAAACAAAACAACAGGCGGCCAGGGGGTCTGCGGCCGGTCGACCCTACAGGGGATCTGGTCCTCTTGATACAAATGCAGGACTTGAAGTTTCTGTTTCAATCGAAACTCCCAGGTACCGGTCGACAGGGGTGTCAACCGGTCGACGGAACCGGTCGACCTGCATATTCCAACCTCAGTCTCATTTTTTGTTTCAAACGTACTCTTCAGGTTCGGGTTGCCCTATATAATGTGGTCGACCACGAGACAGAAATGTTGTCCAATTTTTGTCGAAAATAAAACTCAAGAAATACTCCGAAAATTTAGTAAAAACATTTTAAACCAATCGAAAGTATTTAGACAACATTTAGGAACCTTGTTTAGAAGTAAAAACCCATTGACATAAAATCATTAAAAGTGTTGTCCAATATTATCGAAAATAAACTTGAGGAAATACTCCGGAAAATATTAAAACCGTTTTAAATCATTTAGGAGTATTTGGACAACCTTTAAAAACATTGATTTGGTGAAAAAATAAAATCATCAAAATTAAGATAAAAACATGTATCAAACAATCTCCCCCTTTTTGATGATTACAAACCAAAACAATTTTTACACAACATAGGAGAACAATTTTAAAGAGATTTTCCGGTAAAACATTTAACCGTTTGGAAGCAAGCAAAATTTCCAAAATAAAAAAGCAACCAAGTAGGGGAGTAAATATATTCAGTACACAGGCTCCCCCTATGAACAAGCACATCAATAATAATGTAAAAACGATTATCCATAAGCTAAAAGCTTTAGCTTTTACAATTTGTTCAAGAGCTTATAAGCTCCCCCTGTCACAAAACATCATTAAACAACTATATATGTCCATAAAGCAACAATTGGACTAAAAATAAATCACAACTTATGGCTTTTATGAGCCATAGCTTATAGCTTTTATAACAAGCTTTTATTAGCTTCTTTGAGCTAATGAGCCAATTTCCTGTTTCTCCCCCTTTGGAATCATCAAAAAGAATGTTAGGATGATAAAAACATCATTCAAGTTTATCAAAGTGCGCCAACAATTCGTTTTATCACCCATGAAATAATTAAGCTTAGAATCCAAGGGAAAATTAGAGAAATGTATCATAAGAAATCCAAAAGCTCATTAGTTAAAAACATGATCTCAAAAAGATTTTAAGACATTGAACATAAGAGATTCGTGTATGTGATGAGATTTTCATTGAAGCATTATAACGAACACTTGGTGGGCTTCAAAAAATTGAAAAAGATATATGTAGCCTTTGTAAATGAAATCAAGCCAAGTTGTTCATACCATCACCAAAAGCAATTTTCAACATGTATCCAAAAATAAATTCTCAAGGGTTCAACCCAATTGAGATAATTTAGCCAAAGAGAGATCAAGGCATTACCAATGCCATCAAGCAAAAATAAAGAGTCATTAAGAGATACATGTCAAGCATCAAACATTGCATATTAGACATTACAAATGTCCCAAAATATCCATCTAAGCAAGATAATTAAACCATCTCAAATGCATTAAAGCAAAAATTAAAAAGAAGCACTTTTACCATCAAGTACTTCATACCAATATCAAACAATGCTAAATTAGAGTATTTTTACCATCAAATACTCCATCAATATCATGATCACCCACAAGTCATTATCAACATGTAATTTTAATCCTTTCAAGAAAACAAGCAAATCTCATTAGTACGAAAGAGTTTTACAAAAGTTCATAAAAATATAAAGCAACATGAAAGAAAATGCTAAAAAGTGAAGGGGTGGGGAACATCATTCCTCACCCGAGGAGAAGCAAGATCTGGGAATAAAGTCTTTGATGAATTTCTTCAACTTGCCGATTGATTTTTGCATTTTGGAGGTCTTTTGCTCCAAAGCCTCATACCTCGCCTCATGAAAAGCCCTTAAATCATCAAACTCGGCTTGAGTGTACCTCCTAGGCGGTTGAGCACCGGTATTACCCTCTGGATTGCTCGGTTCCCCTTCCTCTGCCAATCTTGCGGCCTCGGCATCATCAAAGTAGTCATTAGGATCGGGGGAATCTTGACCTCTTCCTCTAGCCATTTTGGTTGGTCGGATGTCCATATTCTTGCGCATAGTGACCATTTGGGAGATGTTATCAATGTCAAAGTCATTTTGAAATACCTCCGAGTTACATTTAAACGAAGGTAGTCCCGATTGTATAAGAAGTTTACAAATCCTATTTCCCATAACCAACTTCTTATTACCTTGGGTGATGGACTCGATTAGACATTGAATAAGTATGGCGCCAAAGTTAAGCGGTTCCCTCCTAGCAATCTTATAAGTCAGAAAATAACCCATGTTGCTAGGCATCTTACCCGCTTTTCCACAAATACAGTATGCTACAATAACAGATAAAATACGATGCTCAAGTGTCATCGCCAACAATGAATACTTTGGCCATACGCCCAAATATGTCTTAACTTCTTTCATGGACACCCCCAACATTTCATCATTCCAAGTACAACAAGAAAAATAGTCCCAACCACCTTCTCTAACATGTAAAAGCCGACAAATATCATTAGGAGTCCACCTAAAATGACGACCCCTTACAAACGAATTAACGGCAATCGGCTTCCTTTCAACATCATATTGCACCCACATATTAGCATAAAAGAGTTGGATAATATCATCATCATCATATAAGACATAAGCATGCTCCCATAAAAACATCCAACCTTGCTCCTCAAAGAATCCTCTAATAGTGGGATATTCATTTGTAAATGAATTAAAACGACACATTTTAGTCCGAGCAATCGATTTTCCTCCCATTCCCGAATCTTCATAGTACCATTCCACATATTTATTGATGAAATTAAGAACATTGTGGGAATGAGGAGCTTGAGTAATAAACGATTTCTTACCTTTCGCCCAACGGCAATTTTGGAGCGAAATTGTTCCGCGAGGCTCGGTAATATGTGCCCGAGAGAGTACGGGATTTTGAACGTCATCACCTTCTTGAGCTACGTTTCTCTGGGCAGCTCGAATATCCCTTTGTTCGGCTTCTTCTTGTCGATTTCTCGAAGAACCCTCTCCGCCCCTTCTACGCTTGGAGATGGGATTTTGACCGTGGAATTCTTTGGGGAGCCATATATGTAAGATTCTTGTGAAAATAAGATGATTAGCAACAAGAATCGTGTAAAGTGATGACAAATTGAGGAATATAGGAGAAAGGGGATGAATTTTTCGCAGCAAGGGTTTTGGGGGTTTTCTGCGTCTGTTTTGAACTGAAGGGCAGAACGTATTTAACTTGTAAAATTAGCATGGGCGACCAGTAGAGGTGGGGTGCGACCGGTCGACGTGCAGGGCGACCGTCGCCCCTGCTTTGACCGTCCCAGTGCAATTTTCCTTTCTCCAGAATTTTCCAAAAATTCAATTTTTCACCCCGAAAGTTTTAAAACATTGCAAAAAGATAATTTTGGACCAAGTCCAACAGATACGGGTTTCGGGAAAACATATATTCGAGACAATCGAGACTTAATGAATAGTGACCTTTTAAGAGAAATTTGCAAAATCATTTAGGGGCACTTAAGGGGATGAAATGAAATATCTTGAAAGATATGTGCATAATGTCGAGCTCTAAGATAAGTACGAGTGAACATACCTCGACAGTATAAGAAACTTGATGACGAAATAGCCAATGAATATGAGATATATATCCTACACAATTCTTAGACAAAATTTGCACAAAAGCACAAGTGTAGGCAAGTAATAGGAGATATAAAAAAAAATATTTATGCTATAAAAATACATAAGAGATAATAAACCTCATAAGTCTAATTAAATGCACAAGAGTTTTGGAAATATCATGCAAGGTGTTCTTTTAAAAATTTTGAAACTCACAAATATATTGAAGACCTAAATTAAAATTAAATACTTGAAAACTCATTTTGCAATTAAGACACAAATAAAAACATGCATAGAATTAAAATAAAATGCATATATAAATGGGGAGATACGGTTTACCAATTACGCCGTTTCCATGGGTTGTGTCTTTCCCATTGTTGATGATATCTTCCCCTTGAGAAGTCACTTTGTTGATGATGACTTCTTTGATTACTCCATTTCCAAGGTTTGTTACCTTCCCATTGTTGACCATCTTGTTGATGATGTCTTTGCCATTTCCAAGGATTGTGTTCTTCCCATTTTTGATTATATCCTCTTCTTGGAAATTGACTTTGTTGAAAATATTTTCTCCTTCTTTGATCAAGTGAGATGTTCATTTGATGTTTCCTTGTTGGCATGAATTTTCTCCGATTATTATTTCGCCGGGTACCTAATAAAACATTATTTTGTGGTACCCTCAAGTGTATGGGTCCTTTAGGATTATCTTTAAGACTTTTAGGTCTCCAACAATAATTAGAGCTATTTCTAGCTCGACAAGTATTTACCGTATGACCCTTTTTACCGCAATAAAAGCAAGTAATAATTCTAGGAGCATAATGACCAACATGCTTAGAGACTTGATTCCTTTTCATATGATTGACAACATTAAACTTATGATCAAGTTCTAGTTTCGAATTATCACAACAATCAACAATTTCATCGGTACTCAAGTTGGATTTAGATAAATCCTTTTTCATGCAATTAATGTCATCAACAAGAGTACTATTTTGTTTCTCAAGGTTTCTAACCTTGTCAAGTGTGGTGGTGTGAGCACATGATAGTGATTCATAGGAAGTAAATAAACTATCCTTATCATTTTTCAAAACATTGAATTCCTTTTTCATATTTTTGTATTTAACAAGTAAGCTTTGGAATTCATTTAGAAGTTCATCATAATCATTTTGCAAATCACTATAATCATTTTGAATAACAATATCATAGGAAGTAGAGGGTTTAAGACATAACTCATTTTCTTCTTCGATGCCCATAAAACAATATTCAACTTCTTCATAGTTGGAAGTTGTAGGAGGCTTGTTCCTTAGATTTGAGCTTGTATCCCTTTGAGAAGTAGATGCTTTAGTTTGACTCCTTTCATTTGCAAATACTCCATAGATGGCTTCTAATTTTCGCCATACTTTATGTGCCGATCGAATTCCTACAATATGTTCATATTCCAAATTAGTAAATGAACAATACAAGATATTTAGAGCCTTACTGTTTAAAGATATGATTTTCTTCTCTTCATCATTTAGCTCTTTGAGGCCTTTGGAGGTGTGTGGTGTATCTATCATCGGAATGGGTTCTCCATTTATGACGGTGTTCCAAATATCAAACCCGCAACCTTGTAAATAGCATTCCATTCTTTTTTTCCAAAATATAAAATTTTTGGAATCAAACCGAGGTGGCTTGGTGGTGGAGGTGCCGGAAAGATGAGCTTCATTCGTAGCCGACGATCGTTTCTCTTCACTCGCGATGTGAAACGAGCTTGCCAAAGAGTTTGGCTCTGATACCACTTGTAAGTCCAAGCGGCTACGATAATCTAGAGGGGGGGTGAATAGATTATCTCCATCTTTTCAATTTCGCCCTCTTTTTCGAACCGAATGCTCAAAGACAATAATAAAGGTAGGGAATGTAAACAACACACGTCGATTTATAGAGGTTCAACCCACCTAGGGCCTAATCCTCTACCACCCCAGATATCCAGGATGGATTTCAAAAAGAAAAAAGATTTTATTAATTTACCACAAATTAATACAACACCAACTTACAACAACACCTTGAAGAGCACCACACTCTTCTTCAACACCACCTTTGGAGATTACCACAATCTCCCTTTGAAGATTACCATAATCTTCCTTCAACGGCACCTTGTGAAGATTACCACAATCTTCAACCTTGAAGAATACCAAATTCTTCAACACCTCAATAAGAAGATCACCACAATCTTCTTGCACCTATCACCTAGATCATCCAAGTGTGTTCTTACCACAAGAACACTCACAAGGATATCTTGTGTTTGAATGATAACCAAAAATCAAGATTACAACTCAATAATGAATATTACAATTTGAGTGCAACGTGTAATCAAGAATAGCCTAGACCTCAAGGATGTGAAAGTGAAAAACTAGGCAAAATTACAACAAGAATAATAACAATGAAGAACAAATATTTGCTTGAAGTGTATCTTGTTGTGTTGTATCTCAATTCTTATCATGGTTGCTCCAAAACTTCCTCTATTTATAGGAGATGATTGATCATGGATAGGCTCCTCTTGGGGATTGAAAATCTACAGAAAAATACAATTAAAATCAAGAATATAGCTGTTAGAAATCAATCCCACATTTTAAGGAAATATGTCCATTGTCAAACGGTCATATTTTTATCAAGCAAGCAGGCGATGCAATTTGGCCGCACAAAAATAGAGATTTGAAAATAACATTGACATAAAACAAGGCGGCCCAAGGGGTGCGACCGATCGACCCCTACAGGGACCGATCCCTCTTGATACAAATGCAGGACTTGAAGTTTCTGTTTCAATCGAAACTCCCAGGTACCGGTCGACAGGGTTTTTGACCGGTTGACGGAACCGGTCGACCCCCTGGGCGACCGGTCGACCTGCATATTCCAACCTCAGTCTCATTTTTTGTTTCAAACGTACTCTTCAGGTACGGGTTGCCCTATAGGGCGACCGGTCGATCACGAGACAGAAATGTTGTCCAATTTTTGTCGAAAATAAAACTCAAGAAATACTCCGAAAATTTATTAAAAATATTTTAAACCAATCGGAAGTATTTAGACAACATTTAGGAACCTTGTTTAGAAGTAAAACCCCATTGACATAAAATCATTAAAAGTGTTGTCCAATATTATCGAAAATAAACTTGAGGAAATACTCCGGAAAATATTAAAACCATTTTAAATCATTTAGGAGTATTTGGACAACCTTTAAAAACATTGTTTTGGTGAAAAAATAAAATCATCAAAATTAAGATAAAAACATGTATCAAACAGTTATATATCTCTCATTGGTTATTTACCATTACTTCATCATGAGATAATTAAACCATCGAGGTATGTTCACTCGTATTATTTTTAGAACTCGATATTTTGTTCATGTCATGATTATGCACTTCTCTTTCAAACTATTTCATTTCATCCCCTTAAGTGCCACTAAATGACTTTGTGAATTTTTCTCAAAAGGGCACTACTCGTAAAATCTCGTTTTTCTCGAATATATATTTTCTCAAAACTAGTATTTGTTGGATTTAGTCCATAATTATCTTTTTGCAAAGTTTTAAAACTTTTGGGGTAAAAATAAAATTTTTGAAAATTCTGGAAAATGAAAAATTACACTGGGACGGTCAAGGCAGGGCCGACTGGTCGCCCTGCACGTCGACCGGTCGTACCCTACCTCGACCGGTCGCCCAGTCCAATTTTTTGGGTTAAAACGTGTCTGCTCTTATTTTCAGAAACAGAACAATTCTCTCCCAAACCCTCGTTCAACGCAGCGTCTATTCCCCTTCTCTGTAATCTTCATTTCTTCATCAAATCTTGTGATTCTTGTTGCTAATCCACTCCATTTTACAAGTATCTTACAAATATGGCACCTCCAAGAAATTCCACAGGTCAAAATCCCACTTCCAAGCGAACAAAGGGCAGAGAGGGTTCTTCGAGAAATCGGCAAGAGGAAGCCGAACAATGGAATATTCGAGCTACCCAAAGGAATGTAGCTCAAGAACTTGATGATATTCAAAACCCTATACTCTCCAATCCTCATGTTACAGAACTCCGCGGGACGATTTCATTCAAAAATTGCCGTTGGGCAAAAAGTAAGAAATCTTTTATACCTCTAGCTCCTCGCTCTACTAATGTTTTAGATTTTATCAACAAATATGCGGAGTGGTACTATGAGAATTTGAACATGGGTTCAAAATCGATAGCTCGTACAAAAATTTGTAGATTTAATTCATTTTCAAATGAGTATCCTACTATTAGATGATTTTTTGAAGAGCAAGGGTGGATGTACTTGTGGGAGCACCCTTATGTTTTATATGATGATGATGTGATTCTACATTTTTATGCCAATATGTGGGTCGAATATGATGCTCAAAGGAAGCCTCTTGCGTTGAATTCGTTTGTAAAGGGTCGTCATTTTAGATGGACTCCTAATGACATTTGTCGGCTTTTACATGTGCGAGAAGGTGGTTGGGATTATTTTGCTTGTTCAATTTGTAATGATGATATGTTGGGTGTTTCTATGGAAGAGGTTAAGACCTATTTGGGCGTTTGGCCAAAATATTCGTTATTGGCCATGACTCTCGAGCACAGGATTATTTCGGTTATTGTTGCCTCATCAGATACGTGGTAAAGCGGGCAAAATGCCTAACAATATGGATTACTTTTTAACTTATAAGATTTCTAGAAGGGAACCGCTTAATTTTGGCGCAATACTTATTCAATGCTTAATTGAGTCTATCACACAAGGAAATAAGAAGTTTGTCATGGGCAATTGGATTTGCAAACTTCTTATACAATCGGGGCTACCTTCTTCGGAATGTAATTCGGAGGTGTTTCAAAATGATTTTGACATTGACAAAATTTCACAAATGGTCCACATGCGCAATAATATGGACATCCGCCCGACTAAAATGGCTAAAGGAAGAGGGCAAGGTTCTACATCCGAAAATCGAAACGATTTCTTTAATGATGCCGAGGCTGATAGATTGGCAGCGGGTGACGGGGCAAGTAATCCGGAGGGTAATACCGGTGCTCAACCATCTAGGAGTTACACTCAAGCCGAATTTCATGAACTTAGAGCATATCATGAAGCTAAATATGAGGCTTTGGAGCAAAAGACCTCAAAGATGCAAAAATCAATCAGCAAATTGAAGAAGTTCATTAAAGAACTCATCCCCAACACATGTTTTTCTTCCGATGAAGAATGATCATCCTATCACTTCTCTTGGTTTTCTTCTTATGTCATTAAATTTTCTTGTAATGAACTTGATTTGTATAACTCTTTTATTCTAATGACATTTGCTTATTTTTCTTAAAAGGGATGAACTAGCAAGAATGCTAGTAGCTTTTGATTGTTGTGGTATTGGCCTTGTTGGAGCATTTGAGGGTAAAAATACTCTATTTGGCATTGTTTGATAATAGGTATGAAGTACTTAATGGTAAAAGTGCTTCTTTTAATTTATGCTTAAAAGCTTTTTTTTGTGATGCCTTAGTCATTTTGTTTAGATAGATAATTTGGGTCATTTATAATGTCTTATATGCATTGCTTGATGATATGAGCTACTTGATGGTTCTTTAATTTTTGCTTGATGGCATTCGTAATACCTTCATCGTTTTGGCTAAAATTATCTCAATTGGGTCGAACCCTTGAGAATTTACTTTGTTGGGCCTCTTATTTGTTGGATATATGTTGAAAATTTGCTTTTGGTGATGAAAAACTTGGCTTAATATCTTTTACAAGGGCTATGTACACCTTCTTCTATTTTTGACGCCCGTCAAGTGTTTGATTAAATGTTTCAATGAAAATTTCAACTTCTACATGAATCTCTTGCTTTCAAATGTCTTAAATACTTATTGAGATCATGTCTTGGCAAACAAAACGAGCTTATGGATTTTTCATGATACATTTCTCCCATATCTTCGGATTCTAAGCCTAATTTTTTCTATGGTTGATAAATCGTATCTTTGGCGCACTTTGATATACTTGTATGATGTTTTTATAGTCCTAACATTCTTTTTGATGATTCCAAAGATGGAGAAACAGGCTCGTTAGCTCAAAGAAGCTAATATAAGCTCGATATAAAAGCTATAATCTATGGCTTCTTAAAGCCATAAGTTGTGGACTATACTTAGTCCAATTGTTGTATGATGAACTTATATACTTGTCTAATGATGTTTTGTTGACAGGGGGAGCATATTAGCTCTTATACTTAAGATCAATATGTAAAAGCCAAGCTTTTGGATTGTGGTTAATTGTTTTTACATTATTCTTGATGTGCTTGTTGATAGGGGGAACTTGTGCTAATACTCGGAATATTTGGATTATATTTACTCCCTTACTTGGTTGCTTATGTATTTTGGAAATTTTGGTCGTTTCTAAACGGTTAGATGTTTTTACCGGAAAATCGTTTTAAAAAAATTGTCCTCCTAATATTTCTAAAAATTATTTTGGTTTGTAATCGTCAAAAAGGGGGAGATTGTTTGATACATGTTATTATCTTAGTTTTGATGATTCTATTTTTACACCAAAATAATGTTTTTAAATGTTGTCTAAATACTCCAGATCGGTTTAAAATATTTTTACTAAATTTTCGGAATATTTCTTGAGGTTCATTTTCGACAAAAATTGGATAACATTTCTGTCTCGAGGTCGACCGGTCGCCATATAGGGCAACCCGTACCTGAAGATGATTTTTGGAACAAAAATGAGACGGAAAGATTTTTGACCATGTCGACCGGTCGACCAGGGTCTCGACCGATGGCGTCGACCGGTCGACACCCTATCGACCCGTACCTGGTGTGTTGCTTTTGAAACAGAACCTTGTTATCTTTGAAAAACATCAAGGGGGTCCGTCCCTGTAGGGGTCGACCGGTCGAAGACCCCCTGGACCGGTCGCCCCTTGTATTTTTGTTGTGTTCCTTCTTTTTCACTTATCAGTGTGCGACCGGTCGCCCTCAAGTTTGACAGCAAAATTCTAACCGTTGTGCAGCAGACAGACTTTCCTTAAATTGTGGGATTGATTTCTAACAGCTATATTCTTGATTTTAATTGTATTTTTTTGTAGATTTTCAATCCCCAAGAGGAGACTATGCTTGATCAATCATCTCCTATAAATAGAGGAAGTTTTGGAGCAACCAATACAACACTTGAGATACAACACAACAAGATACATTCTAGCAAAGTCTTTAGCTCTTCAATGTTATCATTCTTGTTGTAATTTGCCTAGCTTATCACTTTCACATCTTGAGGTCTAGGCTTTCATTTCTTGATTACACTTGCACTCAAATTGTATTATTCATTATTGAGTTGTAATCTTGATTTTGGTCATCATTCAACACAAGACATCCTTGTGAGTATTCTTGTGGAAAGAATACACTTGGGTGATCTAGGTGATAGGTGTTTCAAGAGTGTGGTGCTCTTGAGGTGTTTGAAGAATTTGGTATTCTTCAAGATTGAAGATTGTGGTGATCTTCAAAGGTGCCGTTGAAGGAAGATTGTGGTAATCTTCAAAAGGAGATTGTGGTAATCTCCAAAGATGGTGTTGAAGAAGAGTGTGGTGCTCTTCAAGGTGTTGTAAGTTGAATTTGTATTAATTTTGGTAATTAATAAAATTCTTTTTCTTTTTCGAAACCCATCCCGGATATATTGGGGTGGTAGAGCACGTAGTCCCTTGGCGTTTTTGATTCAAAAAGAGGGCATAATCGAAAAGATGGAGATAATCTATTCACCCCCCCTCTAGATTATCGTAGCCGCTTGGACTTACAATGAGGACTTGGCAGTCTGTGCCTCCTAAACCATAACACTTATTTCCGGTGTTTCCACGAGTAGTCGCCAAAATTCATACTGACTATAGTCCCTTCGGTACAGGTATGCCACGTCAGCTGGTACCCCAAAAATGTTGTTCAACTAGGCAATTGAAAGTCGTCATCTCACATTTCCCAGCTGGAATAGGATCTCATAGGGCTCATTTGCGCCTCCTTGCTTGAACAACTCGAAGGTGCTCAAGAATTCTAGTGTGAGGCTTCTATAGGTCGGCCATCTCCCTATCATAAATGCAGTTCACTCGACCTTCTCGAAAAATTGCCAGACGTCATCATTTATCCCAAGGATTCGGGTACACTCGTCATCAGCGTATCTTGTAGATGTAATAGGCCAGGTGACCAAGATGTTCCATCTTTCAATGTCAGCATCTTCAGAGAGTTCTACCCCCGTAAGCTGCGGGGTTATTCGGGTTTACGTTCTGTGGTTCCCTCTCCCTTTGTCTCCTTCTTCTGTCTGCCATAGCCACTTGTTTCACTGTTGTACCTAGCAAAAGCACATGTGAGATTCTGAATAAACAAAGTAACAACAAGAATATTGTGAACTCATGTCTAGCATTTGCTATCCATAAAGAGCATAATGTCTCATCCCCACAAGTTTTAAATCAAGAACTAAGTCCCATATTTCAACATCAATACAATTGTGGAGAATCAAAGTCACTAACACTCTAAATATCAATGCCCAATCTATAACCAATCAACAACTCAAACAATTATTCACCAATTCATGATGCCCACAAGGTGTTTGATAATATGCCTCATAGAAGAATCCAAGTAAATCATAGCAAATCAATCACAAAATGCTCCATATATCAATGCTCAACACTTATTCTACAAGAAAATCGAAGAAAGCGCTCAATTCTTACCAAAAATTCCAAGAATTCACAAGAAGGAAGGATTTTAGGCCCTAGGTGTCTTTCTCCAACAAAGCTCCAACCAAATTCAAAGTTTGTGTAAAATTGGTGTATAGTATGGTGGAAGTGTCGGATTATGAGTGAAAATCAAGTGCAATTTCGAAAATCTTGAGATGGGGCGAGAGGATTCTTTGCTTATGGCTCAAGAGTTTGTGAGAAGTGAGAAAAAGAAACCTGATTCGCGACCTAATATGTGCTTCAGCAGACAGACGCACGGGTCGTGCATCAATGCAAAATCAGACCAAAACCTACGCATTTGCACACGGGCCGTGCGTATGCACACGGGCTGCCTGGGCGTCAATGCAAAGGTCATTTTCAGTTTTTTTTTTTTTTATTTTTTAAAAGAGAAATTAAATCCTACCTAAATAAATGAAAAACGAAAAAAAATAAAAAATCATTGGGTTGCCTCCCAACAAGCGCTAAATTTAAAGTCTATAGCTTGACGTCAGAACGCCCGCTTCCGGATCGACGATGCCCCCATAAACCAACACGAGTCTTTCAGTAGCGCTTTGTCCTCACTCATGCGCACACTCGAGAGAAGCTTCCCAGGGGTCACCCATCCCACAATTACTCCGGGCCAAGCACGCTTAACATCGGAGTTTTTATGAGATGAGCACCGAGAAAAGAAGATGCATCTTGTTGATATGAGTAGTACCTATCTAATCTTTTAAGCCTTCCTCAATGTATAGTCCCATACCTACACACGATCTCAGAATCTCCCCTCTTATTCGGGTGTGGGATTAGTTCATTCATGTTCCCCCTCCGCCTCTGGCCAGAGCCGCTCATTGTCCGTGCCTTCTTACACCGGTGATCACTCCCGCCCTCTTCGGCCCGGGCGTCACAAGCCCACCAGCTTCCGCTTGGTTCGCCCCGAACCACACCGTCTTAGAAGAGGTCCCGCTCGATACCACCTGTAATGGCCTACTTTCCAGATCGTATTTGTCCCCACAAACCAACACGAGTCTTTCCAGCGCGCTTTGTCCTCACTCACGCGCACCCTGAGAGAAGCTTCCCAGGGGGTCACCCATCCCACAATTACTCCGGGCCAAGCACGCTTAACTTCGAAGTTTTTATGAGATGAGCCCCAAAAAAGACGATGTATCTTGTTGATATGAGTAGTACCTATCAAATCTTTTAAGCCTTCCTCAACTGTATAGTCCCATACCTACACAGTCTCAGAATCTCCTCTTATTCGGGTGTGGGATCCGTTCATTCATGTTCCCCTCCGCCTAGAAGCCTGCCAGGAGCCGCTCATTGTCCGTGCCTTCTTACATCGGCGATCACTCCCCGCCCTCTTCGGCCCCGGGCGTCGCCTGTATATCTCCATCAAGGATCCCGTAAGGTGATGTATGCCACCTCCTCTTTTTGATCTTTGTGGAAATAGTGCTTGATCCTCTGGCCATTCACCATAACATTCTCACCATCCCGAGTCAACAATTCCACTACTCCTAGGGGTTATAACACTTTCTTAAATACAAATGGCCCCGACCACCGAGATTTGAGTTTTCTGGGAAAGGTTTGAGACGTGAGTTGTACAAGAGGACTGGAAATATAGCCATCATATAGCATTCTGTAAAGTTGTGGGTGCATTACATAGTTTTCTCTGTAAGACCATGAAATATAGCCATCATATAGCACTGGAAAGTTGTGGGTGCATTACATAGTTCGAATGGCATTCTGTGGAATGCAAATATACCATAGGGACATGTACATGTCGTTTTGTCTTGGTCTTATGGTGCAATCATGATCTGGTTGTACCTGGAATAACCATCCAGAAAATAGTAATAATCAAATCCCACCAAACGATCTAACATCATATCAATAAAGGGGAGTGGAAAGTGATCTTTACGAGTGACATTATTCAATTTTCTATAATCAATACAAATACGCCACCCTGTAACTATCCTAGTGGCAATTAACTCATCATTCTCATTCTTCACTATTGTTATTCCCCCTTTCTTTGGTACAACTTGTACCGGGTCACCCGAGAACTATCAGATATAGCATACATAATCCCAACATCTAACCATTTTAAAACTTCTTCCCTAAAAATCTCTTGCATAATAGGGTTCAATCGTCTTTGATTCTGCATTGAAGGTTTATACATGCCTTCCATACGAATTTTATGCATGAAAATCAATGGACTTATGCCTTTTAAATCAGATATCGAACAACCTAGTGTAGACATATATTTTCTCAACACCCTAAGCAGTATATCAAGCTGAGATGAAGTTAAAATGGAGGATACGATTACCGAATTTGTGTTGTTTGCACCAAGGAATGCGTATTTGAGGTGCCTAGGTAATGGCTTGAGTTCTGGGGTCGAATTAAGCTGTTCAGGGTCGCGCACAGGCTTCCTGTGCGCATACGCATGGGCTGTGCATGGTTGTGAACCTGATTCCCCTAATCCCTTCATCATGTTTTCGCCTCTCGTGCTTTTCAGTAGTTCTTGCATATTATCTAGAGCACAAACATAGTCATACAAGTCTTGATTATCGAAATCAAGCATTACACTTGACGTCGAACATGAATGGGTTAAACCAAACTCTAAATCATCCTCAGACAATGTACGATCTACGTTCATCAATGCATGAATCAACTACATCTTAGTAATTACAGTTCTAAACACTATCATGAAATCTCATAGCCTTATAGATAGAAAATAAAACATGCTCATCATTGACCCGTAATGTGAGTTCTCCATTCTGCACATCTATCAAGGCTTTCCTGGTGGCTAGGAATGGACGCCCAAGTATCAGAGGGATGTCGAGATCTTCCTCAATGTCTAGTACTAAGAAATCCACAGGGAATATGAATTTGTTGACTTTCACGAGCACATCTTCTATGATTCCCTTAGGATATGTGAGTGATCGATCCGCAAGTTGTAAAGTGATCGTGGATGGCTTCACCTCTCCTAATCCAAGTTTCCTGAAAATGGACAAGGGCATTAAGTTAGTACTTGCTCCTAGATCACAAAGTGCTTTATTGAAGAAAATACCACCAATTGCACAAGGGATAGTCAAACTGCCCGGATCTTTAAGTTTCTGAGGTAGTTTTCTTTGGCATCGCATTGCATTGCTCGTCATTTGTTGTCTCGAAACCTGTCATCTTTCACTTTTTTAACATCACATCCTTCAGAAATTTCGCATAATTGGGCATTTGCTCCAATGCGTCTGCAAAAGGTATGTTAATATGTAGTTTCTTAAATATGTCGAGAAATTTTACAAATTGAGCATCTAGGTTTTTCTTTTTGAAATTGTTGGGGAAAAGGAAGGGGAGTAGTAAGTTTAGAAAAATCAGAGTTAGAAGAAGATTTAAGCTTCTTAGCCCCTTTTTGTTCATCATTATGTCCCTTGGTTCCTTCCTCGACCTCAACGTTGTCATTTGCTACAGTGTTTGTGTCTTCTGGAGTCCTAATTCCTTGATCGGCACCACGTATGGGCCGTGCATGGTTGCGATTTCTCAATGTTTTTTGGAATTTTTGGCCCCTCGTATTTTGTGCCACTCCTCAGACAAATGGTTTTACACTGCTTCTTTGGATTGACCTACGTGTTACTTGGAAATTAGCCTTTCTGATGTTGTCCACAAATGATCGTAGCTAATTGGCCAATCTGGGTTTCAAGATTTTTCATTAGTGAGCCCATGGTATTAGCCAATTGTGTGACATGTGTCTCTATTTTATCCAGCTTAGCCTCATCCTTACTAAATCGGTTCCTCGTTTCATTCATAAAGGAAGTGAGAACGTCCTCCATAGATGTCTTACCCTCCACATTAATGACTCCGTTTGTCACACTAAACCCCAGTGGTGGTTGCATCACGTTCTTCGTATTTGCATAGGAGAATTTTTCATGATTTCTCAAACCCGGATGATAATGGGTGCGAGTCGAATTATTCCGGTAATTGTTGAAATTCTGGTTATTGACATAGTTAGCTTCCTCTATAGGATCTTGAGGAACTCTCCCATTATTGGCACCCGTGTTCACTTCAGCCCCTTTTATTAAAATACTTATCTGATTTGTCAATGTTGTCATCTGAGCTGTCAATGCTTTGATTGGGTCCGAATCAGAAACTTCGGCTACCCTTTTCACATTTGTCCTCTCGAAGGGCCACTGATAGCAATTCATTGCCATCTCTTCAAGCAAATTGAATGCATCCTGTGGGAATTTTGCTAGTAAAGCTGCTCCTGCTGCGGCATCCACAAATGATCTTGTTTGTTCCATCAACCCGTTATAGAATAAACAAAGTTACTGATCCTCTAGAAACCCATGTTGCGAACACCTCCTCAATAAATCCCGGAATCTCTCCTAGGCATTGTATAGTGGCTCAGAGTCGAACTGTCTGAACTGAGTGATCTCGCTCTTAAGCTGCAGTGTCTTGCTTGGTGGGAGGAATTTGAATAGGAACTTCTGGCTCAATTCATCCCAAGTATTTACACTCCCCTGAGTCAATGTGCCTAACCGATTTCTTGCCTTATCCTTTAAAGAGAAAGATAATAGGCGCAGACGTATAGCATCATCTGATACTCCATTCATCTTGATTGTGTTACATATTTGCATGAAGTGTGCAAGATGAGAGTTGGGATCCTTAGTTGCAAATCGCCCAAACTGGTTTCGTTGAATCATGGAAATTAACGTCGACTTCACTCAAAGTTATTAGCATTAACCGAATATAGGCTATTCCACCATAGTTGTGATTTGTCTGAGGGCGAAAGTAATCACGAATCGCTTGTTGTTGGACTGTCGGAGCTTCTGGTATCGGTACCTCGTTATTGATCCTATTGATCCCATTGTTACCTCTGTTGTTACCCCCTTTGTTCTCTTCCACAACCTCCATAGTATGATCTAGATGACTTTCTGCTCGTTTAGTAGCCGCACTTATTCGCCTTGTGAAAGCTTCAACTTCTGGTATGAACGGTGCTAATTCACTTTGCTTTGAGCGAGTGTTCATGCACAACATGAACCAACTAAAAGAAAAAAATCAAACACTGTATTAGTGTAATTTCATAAAATAAAAAGAAAAAAATATCTAAATTAAAAATAATACTATTTATCGCAATAATATTACTAAAAATTTAATTAGTCCCCGGTAACGGCGCCAAAAACTTGTTCGCGATATTTTTAGCTTCACCGCAAGTGAATGGCATAGTTAATAGATAAGGTAAGCAAGGTCGATTCCACAAAGACTAATAAATCGATGCACTAAGTATTGAGATTGTAATATTATTATTTTTATTTAGACAAATCGAAAGGTGATGGTTGTTTTATAAATCTACAACAATATTTTATCATAAAAAGGACAAAACAAAAGCTACGATTGAAAAGATCAAGTAGATTAATGGATTCCAGGGTTAAGGTTTCAGTTAATCTCCTTGTTGTTATCTGATTAATCAAAATCAAAATTATTATCTATTTTCCCTATAAGATGATCACAAAAGTAATTTATCCTCTCTCTCTCTCGAGACACAATAAAATGTTGGTTGAATTATTAATGCTAGCATCTCTACTCAACATAAGATAAACAACTCCCAAAAGTATAAAAGATCAGTTATCCTCACAAATACTCACAGACTTCTCAATCATGCAAAATATTCATGTCAAGCACTCAAGATCTAGTATTGAAACTCATCTCTCGAATTATGAATCAACACATCAAGCATGTTAAACCATTGGTCGTATGATAAAACAAGCAATAAAGCAAAGTACTCAAAGAGTGTTCGATATAATAACTTCAATTCAAATTAAACATCAAACAAAAGTCAATTAACCTAATCCCAAACCCCGGAATCACAAGGTATTTAGCCAGACATGGGGTATAAATAAATCATAGACAAATTGTTCATATTCATGTCAAACTAGATGAAAATAAAAATACAATGGAGTAAGAAAACTCAGGGATATCGATGATCTCTCAATCAATCTTCAATCCTCAAGTGTGGATGCGACTCGATTCCTCCAATAGAAGGGTGCTTTTTTCTTTGCTTTCTAGGATAAAAGTAAGTATGTCCTCTTTTGGGTCCGTCTCCTTTTTTTTATAATCTCCTGGGCCAAACCTAAGTGAAAACGCAGCAAAACACTGAAATTCCTGCACAGATGCACGAGTCTTGCCTATGCGCACGGGCTGCCCGTGCGTCAAGTCAAAGCTTTGATTTTTTCCTGGGATGACGCACGGGCCGTGCGTATCGGCACGACCAACCCTTGAGCTAAGTAGAAGCTTGAGTTCTCTTGCAAGGACCTAGCATGGGCCGTGCCTATGAGCACGACAAGGCATGTGTGTCCCTTTTTTGCTCGCTTTAGCTCCATAGGCGTACTTTGTAGGTCCCAAGGGGTTTGAGTGTAAGGTTTAGAAGGGGGGGTTGAATAAACCTTACCTACTTTTCAAATTAGTCCTTTTAAATATTCAAAGTTAATACTTCACAGTTGTGTCCTTGATGGACAGTTAAGTTAGTTAATTAGCAGAGTTAGTCACTCAACGCACTGACTCGAGTGTTGATAGAATAACTCACTGCTTTGACTAAGGACTTAACTTGACCGTGATTTGTTTTATTGGAAGACTTAACACCCTTGAATTTGGTTAAGTTAGTTTTAATACTTGATTTTAGTACTCGATTGATTATCAATTGGATAACAAATTTATCAAATGAGATATAAAAATAAGATGAGAAATTAAAGTGTTGAAATGTAAATGACACAATAAGTTTTTATAGAGGTTCGAAGATGGGGTAATTCTTCTACTCCTCTCTTCTCCAACTCCCGGAGGAATCCACTAAGTATTGATCAATATACGAGTGGTTAACAGTCCAGAGATACAAGTCTTGATCACACACGGTGACTTGATCCTTTGGGACTCGATCTGGAGATGCCTTGGTCACACGGTGGCTTCTCGACGACTCAAAGCTTTCTTCTTCACGGGGCCGCTTGCTACTACACAGCCCACTTGCTCAAGCTTCTTGGATTTGATCGAAGCCATCCAAAACTTGAGACTGGTTCGACCTTGAACCTTCCTACAATCCTCCGTGGAATGTAGACCCCTTGATTCTTCAAAAATTTCCGCTTCAACTGATTGAAGTTATCTTTCCTTCACAGGTGAGTGTTGGATTGATTTCCTTCGTAATATAGGTTTGAGGATTAATCTTGAATGACTTGAGAATATTTTTGGTTACAATTCAAATGTTTGCTTGAATGTTTTTGGTTCAGGTTGTCAAGGTAACCTCTTCTCAAATAAACTCCTCAGCCTTTTATAGTGTTCTTTTGAAAATTTGCCCGTTGAAGAGATAGGCTTATTTTCAAAAGACATTTGTGATCGTTGGCTTGTCTTGTTGCAGTCCTTGGAATTTACGTTTCCTCGTATGAACGATTCTTCAACCTTTTCAGAGTTGTGACACGGTGCAGTGCTTCCCATTGGTTTATTCCTTTTGCATGCTTCTGGGACTGAGCACTTCAAGAAAGGTAGTATGGAGGTATTACTTGTTTAAGTAATTCTCTTGATTTGTGCGACGGATCTCTTTCGATTATCTCGACTTGATCGCATTTCCTTGACTTCCCAGGTGACTTCGAGTCGCCTTCCAATCATTTAGATGACTCTTCATCGTCACTTCAACTGAGACTTGGCTATCTTGAGTTGACTTGATCGATACTTCACTCACCGCATCTGTTTGCACCTTCATCGAGTTCTGTCTTCTCTTCTTTGCCATACTCACCGCCTCACCAGAGTCTTCCTTCTAGTCTCCATTGTCTTCTTGCATGTTCAGGCATAGCCGACTTAACTCATTTCGACAAGCCCTATCTATTACAATGCAATTTACAACAAAAATGGGGTGCCAACTTCCTATTCTAAGTTTTATATGGCATTCATCAAAATCTACAAAATAATTTCCCAACAATTTCCCCCTTTTTGATGATGCCAAAACTTAAAACATACATCAATAATTAAACAAAGAAAGATACATACAGCAAATGTAGAATCACAAAATGTATGCTTAGAACCGATCTTTTATTGATCATAACATTCTTGTTCTTAACATAGTCAATTTCATGCAGTGTATCGAGCTTGAATCAAAAGAAAATGTATCGAGTTTAAATGGACCTTAAAGTAACCATGTTGTTCTATATCTCCACAAGTATAGAAATTGTACAATTTTATTCATTGTATTAAGACTTACATAAAAATGTATTTACTGAGTAAAATACACGAAGGGGTGGACAACAACACTTCATCTCCTTCGCCGCTTCCTTCTTTCATCTTCTTGACTCTATTATCTTCTTCGACATTCTTTCTTTTTCTCATCTTCACCGCCTTCTTCTTTTCATACGCTCTTTTGGCGCCTTCATCTCTTCTCAGTTTTTCTTGTCTTTCCTCCCATAGCTGAGTTTGTCTTTTATTTTTCTCTTCAATTCTCTTCACATACTCGGCATTGTTCTTAGCAACTTGCAGGTTGGCTACTTCGTCAAATCCAGCCCAACAGATCCCTCCTTTCTTGCCTGGATCTATATACTCAATATTTTTGGGCAGAGGTCTAGGTCCAAACCTCTTCCTCCACCGCTTCTTCCTCTTCCTCCGGGCGTGTCTTTGTACTAGGGTCTTCTTTTTCCCGGTGAGTGACTAGCAGAGTGACCCAGAGAGTGATCCCAAGAGTCTGCCGCTGTCGCCTTATTCACATAGTGTGAGACCCTTTTCCCAAGACAAATCCAGGCTTTAGCCGTGGACATATTTGCGAAGTATCCTTGAGATGCGGCGTCTTGAATTCATCAACCGATCTTGGCTCGATTCCGGCATCCGAAATGGCATAGGTGTCTCTGTCATTGGAATGCCTCGATGTTGTTTTTGAGAATATCCATAACTCGGCCATCCATCCTTCCTTCCACTTCCTTCATCCCCGCTTCAATGTCTTTTCTTTTCCCATAGGTACAGCAGAGTGTTGGAGTGGCAATCCACGTGGAGTTTCTTCGATAATATTTTGTGACAAGACCTTGTTGAGGGGTTTTAGCAATCATCAAGGTCACATCTTTCGAACCTTCCCCTCAACAAACTTCCCTTTCTTCTCTCTTATTATTTCCTCGATTGTCTTTCCCTTCACAAATGCTTCCTCCTTCTCGGCCTTCGATCCCTTCGGCGCCTTTAGGTATTTCTCTTCCCCCTTTTTGGCATCATCAAAGGAGAGAGGAACCCCAGGAAACAAGCTAGCAAGCAAGAAGTCTAGTCTGCTAATAGCCGAGTTCTACTTGGTCTGCTGCGGAGTATCGCACTTAACTCGAGTGGGTGGCGTTGGATTCACTGCTACCAACTTCATCTCGGCCATGAGGATACCGAATTTTCGATCCATATTCTCTTCCATGCCAGAGCTCGTTCTTGTTATGTTCACGCAATGCCTTTATCTCTCAAGTATGAGATTCATGCATTTTTTCAATGTGCTCTTGTAATTTTGTCTTTGCATCGGCATTCTCACCGCCGGACTAACAACTTGTTGAACAATGTCTGAAATATCGAGCTTGTTCCACACGCATTATTTGTCTGTTGTTTCCACCACTCCCGGATCCCCGACTATGATGCCACGCAAATCGGCAGAGCGGTCAGGTGGCGTCTCGTTATCCACCTCATATCCGGTGAGGCCTCGGTGCCTCTCCATTTTTTTCTATCTCAAAGCAAAAATAAGGCTTTGAACACGCCCCGAACTTGGTTTGTCACCTCTGTTTCACCGACGCTAAGCAAGTCAAAGTCATAGTCACCGAACAATGGTGTCGATGGAATAACAGGATCAGTGGAAGCGCTCACGATCTTTAGTCGATTCTTCAGGGAGGTCAGTACCTCGAGAGAGAAGGAAACGATTCTACAAAAGGATCATCATGGGCAATGGAATCTATTCAATGATAAGTGGTGCTCGTGAAGTCCCTTGTGGAGTCGAACTGCTGCCGCGGCTCGGGAGCTGCGCGCAGTGGACTCTGTTCAGCTATGGTCTCATTGTGAAGTCGACCCGAGCCTTGTCGAGCCCTCATTTGTCTCAACAGACCGTCGGTCTCGGTGGTTTTTCCAAATGAGTTGATCGGTCCTCGGCCTTATCGAGCGTCATTGGACGATGATGATATTTCCATGGGTGGATCATCATCAAAGTTGAATGTTTGACGAGTAGTCTTGAGGTCGACTTACTCGTGGTTGAAACATCCTCACCGATTCTTTTGGATCACCACGGGGATGACTACCTTCAACGTCTCCTTCCGATCCCAGCAAAGGTTACATCAGTTGTCATCGCCCCAGTGTTAACTCGGGCGATTCCTTCATGTGCCTCGACCGCATCGCAGTGTCATTAGCTCGCAGAGCGATTGGCACCTCACCGAGACAGTCTCAATGCCTCGAGCCTTGTTGATGACAACTCGTTGTGTATTATGTGGTTGTTCCTTCTCCACTTTGCCTCCGAGATTCATTGTGGAGTCGATTGCAAAGATCCTCCGACCTTGCCGCAGTGGAGGGAGTTTCCCCACCGGCATACGAGCCGAGTGACTTGGAATGGGGTCGCTCGTCTCGGACTCATTACTTCCCACCGAGTATTCAGCCATTGGGGCGGGTGGTGAGACACCTTCATTAGGGGTTGGCTCGATGGGGTCCCCATAATCCCGATTTCATCGCGCGGTTCCTTAACACCTTCCTCCGAATGAGTCGGGAAGTGGTGGCGGCGACAACGATGGCAATATGTTGCACCACTCCCATAGGGTCTATCTCGATTGTGATTTGGAGGACTCTCCGGTCCCTCCATCATTCTTTGCTCATGAAGGATTCGGATTCTTGCATTGCTTGCCGCATTTGCAATTTTCCGTGGCGGCAAAGAACAGGTCCAGATCCTCATCACTTTCTAATAGGGCGTCAAGGTGAGGGTATGTATGATCGGTGGTGCCGGTGAGAGGCGATCCGGCCTTCTCACGTGCCTCTGCGTCCTCATTTGCTCTAGCCCATTCGTTTTCTTTTCGAACTGCGCAGATATTGATGCAATTATCTCGTCAAGGGCTTTGGCCTGTGTCCACCTCAAGAAACCTGAAGAGTTCTTCTTCCTCAAAGAATGAACGGACTTTCAAACCGCACTGGATAGGCTCGGCTTCCATTTTCTCCACTCATGCAGACGATTTTGGATGTCTGGATATAATGGAGAGTACATGATTACATCGTCTTCATCATTCTCTTTGCGGCCCTCGTTTCCAGGGATTAAGGGTAGTAGACTTTCGCCGACACCCTCACTAGCCTGCATTACAGGTGGAGAAACAACCCTGTCAACATGTGATTCGGTTGTCTCAACCATTCCTTGTTCCTCACTGCTGCATTCATCCGGGTCCCTGTCAACATCGTCTTCAATTCTTTAACATGTAATTTATATGAATTTAGAAAAAAGCATATATTTTGCACATGATTCATATAATTTTAGTAAAACGCACGCACAAGTCACGTGATTTATATAATTTTTATTAAATAATTTTATTAAAATTTCGGTAAATAATAAGAATTTTTCTTACGATTTTGTTAATGATTATAGTTTTCTAGTAAATCTCTTATTCTTTTACAACTCTTATTTATATTAAAAAAAACTCATTTCATCGAACAACCAAATAGTGAAAAATAAACAACAACTAATTAAATCATTTTCATGAAGTAGCTAACCATGCATGCATGCATTTGTTTCTTACACAATCTTTCAATTTTTTTCCCGTATGAAACCACTCAATTTGCCTTTAACTTCTGATAAGTGTATCAACCAGAGCAAAAATTAGAAAGGTATGGGTCGAAAAAGCTTCCATTGCTTGCTTTACCATAATACCATGTCATTCTCTATGTTCATTTTCATAATAATGATGCCTCAAATGAAGAATAAAGTATTAGAGGTGAATCTCTCATAAGAGCAGGTGCATGGAATATAGTCCAACCAGTGATACTTAAATTTGGTGCCTTTTTTTTAAAAAAAAATAACATTTTAATACTTTTTGATAAACTGTACCCCATATAGACCACCTCCCCTCTCACATGTCGTGCTCTAATTCCTCTGCCATTATATTATTCCTAAACTGACTCTGTCTCAATTCTCATATCCACTCTTTCCCATGTGCCATACCCAATGTAACCATTTATTTTGAATAATTAAAAGTTGTTCTATTTTAACCCATTAGGATGCATTTCCAAAACTTGATCTCATAATTATGGATCACAAAATTAATTCTTTGGAAACAGGGGTAGCAATTTAAGAACACAAATTATCACAAAAATAAAAATAAAAAATTATGGTAAACTAAGAAGTTCACCTCCATCATAAGTATTATCGTATACTTCTTTGAATAAAATACTCATTTCCACGGGTTTCAAATCACGTAATGTTCAAATCTAATTTTTATTTTTTTTTCCAACCATCATACTGGTTTTATAAATAATCCACTAAAAAAAATGGAGTCATATAAAATTCTTGGTTCTAATTATTTTTTTGGGTCAAATGAAGTTATTTCTTCAATCTTAACGTAAATTCCCCATACTTATATTGCTAGGTGCTTAGTAATATGCGGAACATTTGTAAGCCTAAAATCAATAGCATATGAATTATTTATATTCAAAACTAATATTTTTTCATTCTTAAGTAAGGTAAAGCGGCCATGATATTGGCATTTGATATAAAAAAAATAGAAAATTTAATGAAACAGATATGTTGCAGCCTAAGTAGGTATCATCCGATCTGCCGACCACAATAAATGGGCTCTGAACATTATGTTTTTCATTCGACCAAGCAAGCCAAATTGGTCTTCTTGAGATTTTGCATACACTTTAAATACCACTTGAAATTGTAGTTTTTGGACATTCTTGGTGAAATGAAGTTTGTCTGGGATTACTTAAACGTCCACACAAGTGGGGGCCTGAATGATGGGCATCGTAGGTTGAGTCATCTTTCCCAACATTAGTCACTATTATGGTAACTATGTCGACTTTATTTATAGTCAAGTTGGAATAACTATTGAAAGGTAATTCGCATTAGAGACTGAGTCAAAACTCTTAGGAGGATAGAAAAGATTATTTTTTACATCTGGTTCAATCAATTTTATCTTGGATGCATCATAGCGAATGTCGCAAAGGAATAGGATGTAATCAAATATTTCGGTCTCATAAACGAGCACGGGTTGAGTGGGACACGATTCATTTATTTCCCCCGCTCCAATTTTGTAGGGGTGGCTCTTGACCCGTGATTGTCGTGATCGAGGAGTCCAAATTATTTGTGTGAACTACTGCGAATCAGATAAAATAAATATTCATTAATATGTCGTATATTTCCATTCCACTATATTTATTTAAATTAATACAATACATGTGGTCATAATGGTTGATTTGATAATCAAAGAACTCTAGGCCGGATTCTGAGACTTGACTCTTGCAGCAAGCCTAAAAACATGGGGCCAGACCTTGGAAGTGCCTGAAACTAAGGCAAGAGATGGTTCTCTTCCCATAAGAGTCTAGTCACTGATAATTGTAGACCACGCTTCAAGAATCATTATTCATGGTGTCGTTGTATCTGGCTGAAAAGTAAGATAAAAGACTTTTGGTGTTTCTTTGTCTATGCAAGCAACCACTTAAAACTTTTTATACAACATAATATAATATGAAAATATTATACCTTCAGAAGACTTTGAATGTCAAGTGTAAGACCTCGCGATGAAAAATGGACTACCATTGGAGCTGCCTTATAATTTGGTATCACCACAGTAGGTAAAATTGTTGCCACTTGGTTGCTTCAGAAAGTTCAAACAATGGAATTAGCAACTCGTTACATATTCCAATAAAAATAAATAAATAATTGTATTATATGGGTGGTGTTGGATGGGCTACTTGGGGTTGGTGGAATGCAAAATCACATAATTTATAATTACTTTGTGATTTGATATAAAATTTTATTGCAACTCCATCATCTTTAGTGATAGCAATAATCGGATGAATCCCATATATTGGTTGCAGTTGTCCAACATTACTATCAATTAATATCATCCTAATGATCCCAACTTCAGCACTCTCTCAAACTTGTATATTACTTGCTTGGGCTCAATTTTGTTTTCACAAAGAAGAATCGCCTCTCCACTTTGTCACCATCTGATGAGCCAAGATTGCAATTCTGAAACCAAAAATATTGATATTTTATGAGTTGGATACTATTTTACTTAGATAGAGTAAGACATTAGAATAGTTATTTAGAGTACCTTGCGGATTTTTCAGCTTGTTTATTGGAACCTAATTTTTTCGATTCCCTACTAATAAGGGGATAAATATGAGACTTCTCAAGATTCAAAAAATTGTTCCCTCGGCCGTATGATTCCAACACAAATACAATAACATCCATTAGTTTCAATTCTTAATGGACAAATATGTAAACTAGTGTTGGGGTATACATCTGTTTGATTGTAATGAATAGTAATTTAATTAATTACCTTAACTAAATCACGTATGTTGGGAAATTTATTGTTTTGATTTTGATGAATGTCATGTAAAACTTAGAATAGAAAGTTTGAACCCCATTTTCCTTGTAATTTGTACTGAAATAGATAGGGCTGTATGAGCTAAGTCAAGTCAGCTATGCTTGGATATACAAGAAGTCAACTGAAGACTAGGATGAAGACTCCGTTGTGAAGTAGCTGAGTGTGACAAGAAAGAAATGTCAAGGACTCGACTGAAGGAGTATTAGCTGAGATACAGCTGTGTGAAGAGTCAGTCAAGTCAACTCAAGAAGCCAAGTCTCAAGTTGAAGTGACAGATGAGTCTTTCAATCATTGGAGCAGACTCAAGTCACCTGGGAAAAGGCAGCTGTAAAGAGGAGTTAACTGAAAAGAAATCCGTTGCATAAAAGTCAAGAATATTACTTAAACAAGTAATACTTCCATGTTGTCATGCCTTAAAGTGCTCAGTCCCAGAAGCGTGCAAAAGGAATAAACCAATGGAAAGCACTGCACCTCGTGTCAGAACCTGAAAAGCTGAACATTCATTTAATAGGAGGAAAGGTCTATATCTCAAGATTGAAGACCAAGAAAAGACAAGCCAACGAACACTAGTGACTTTTGAAAATCAGCCTATCTCTTCAACGGGCAGATTTTTGAAAGTTCACTATAAAAGGCTGGGGAATCACTTTTAGAAAAGGTAACCTTGCATACCTGAACCGCGAACAATCAAGAAATTATTCAAACTGTAACCTGCAAAAATATTCTCAAGTTATTCAAGCAAATCCTTAAGCCTAAATCTAGAAGGAAATCGATCCAACACTAAGCTGTGAAGGAAAGACAACTTCAAACTGTTGAAGAGGAAACTTTTGAAGAAGCAAAAGGGGTCTACTTTCCAGGGAGGATTGTAGAAAGGTTCAAGGTCGAACCAGTCTCAAGTTATTGGAGGGCTTCGTGATCAAATCCAAGAAGCTTAGCAAGTAAGCTCAAGTAACAAGGCAGCCGCCCTGTGAAGAAGCTGAGTCGGACGAGAAGCCAGCTGAGTGATCAATGCATCTCCGTGACCGAGTCCTAAAGGAGCAAGTCATTTTGTGTGATCAAGACTTGTATCCGGATGATAACCACTGTGTACTCTGATCAATACTTAGTGGATTCCTCCAGGAGTTGGAGAAGAGAGGAGTAGAAGAATTACCCCATCTTCGAACCTCTATAAAAATTTATTGTGTCATTTACATTTCAGCATTTTATTTCTGCACATCACTTTATATCTGCTGATAATTTGCTATCCAACTGATAATTAACAAGGTGCAAAAATCAAGTGTTAAAACAAACTTAAATCAAATTAAAGGGTGTTAAGTCTTCCACTGAAAATCTCATCACAACCAAGTTAAGGTTTAGTCTAAACAGCTGAGTTATTCTATCAACAGCTCTTTCAAGTCCGTTGAGTGGCTAACTCTGCTGATTGACTAACCTAGTTGTCCCCCAAGGACTTAGCTGTGTATTTAACTCTGTAATATTTTTTAAAAGGACTAAAATCGAAAAGTTGGTAAGGTTTATTCAACCCCCCTTCTAAACCTTACTCACACCCCTTGGGACCTACAAGTGGTATCAGAGCGGTTGGTTCATTGAGCCTTCCGTGACCAGTTCTTGAACTAGATCTCCAATCTTTCAAAGAAATTTTTTTAACACTTGTTCTTTCTAAAGCTATTTTTATTCAGCAAAGTTATTATCATGGAAGCAAATTTGACACACATTCCAATGTTCACAATTGAGGAGTTTGATGACTGGAAAATTCGTATGCAGGCTCATCTATCTGCTTTACATGACAAATGTGGCTAGTGATAGAGGATGGACCACTGCAAATATTGAAAGTGAACATTTGCAAGGAGGAGAGAGCACAATGGAAGGAGAAGAAGTTGTAGCTGAAGCAAGACCAGCCTTAGTTGAAAAACCAAGGACTAAATGGACCAATGATGACAAAAAGAGATACAACTTGGACAACTTGGCCAAGGATATTCTCTAGAAGACTCTGGACAAAGCAAAAGAAATCTGGGATAAATTAACTTTAATTTAAAAAGGATCAGAGCAAATTAAAGAAAACAAATTATCTGTTGTTGTTCAAAAATTTGAAAACTTTAAAATGCTTGCAGGTGAGACAATGGATCAGCTGGATGCTAGATTCACTGAAATTACAAATGAGCTCGCAGCACTTGGAAAGGAATACACAAAGAAGGAGATGTGTATGAAGATTCTAAGGAGTCTCCCAACTGAATGGGAAATGAAGACCATGGCTCTAAGGCACTCGATGGACCTATCAAAAACATCCAATCATGAGCTATTCTCAGACCTCAAAGCTTATGAATTTGAGCTGAGAAGAAATGATCAAGAGGAGACAGCTGTACCCAAAATAGTTGGACTTATAGTTAAGGATGGGAAGAGAGCTGAAATCAAGGAAGCCTTTGACCAGGAGGAAATTGCCTTGATGGTTAAAAGATTCAACAAGTTCTTCAACAAGAAATATAAAAGAAATAAGGGTGAATCCTCCTGGAGACATTCAGCTCCCTCCAAGTCAAGGGAAAATAGGCCACCCAAGAGAGTAGAGCATCAAAAGGTTGATTACCAGAGAGCTGATAATCCAAGAACGGAAAGAGCTGATCAAAGAGCTGAGAACCTGTGTTGGAACTGTAGACAACCAGGACACTTTGTGTAATACCCGGAATTTTATTTTGGGCTTTTATTTAGAATTATGAGTTTTAGGATTTTTTTTTATTAGTTTATTTTTTTATTTAGGGGCTAATTATTATTTTATAATTCAAGCCCAATCTTTCAAATCCAATGTCCAATTGTCCAGGCCCAAGTTTAAACAAGCCCATTTGATATGATCCCTTATCAATTTAGCCCATTAAAAAAAGTCCAATTCCAATAGTGTTCTAGAATCACAAGATACCAATTTCAATTTTCCATATTTATCAAATCTTGTCAGAACTTTTACCGATTCTTTGAATCCTGTGAGATTAAGACTCTTATTCTCTTAACCCTAAACCTAATCGAGTCCTATAAAAACAAAGTAGTCCCCTCCAATTAAAATTTTCACGTGTCTTGTCGTTCATCCCCGATTAAGGTAAAAGTTTTTTTTTCTTTCTTTCTAGTTCATCTTATGTTACACGACCCAAAAAAATCCGAATGCCCCAAACTCATCACCATCATCTTCATCGTCCCTCACGTTAGCTTTTTACCGCCTAAAACCAGAAATCACGTCTCAAACCAAGTATACTCCAACCGAGCAATCGTAAGTCGCACCCCGACGCCGTCGCGAAATTTCCAAACCCACGATCCCGAATAAACCCAAAAAAAAAAAAAAAAAAAAAAAAACCGAAACCCGAAACTTTGCTACAAAAAATCCAAACCACCACCTCCCATTGTCCAATCAACCGGATATCTCTCGAACCGGTCCCCGCCCACGGCGCGTTCGCTCCGCGGGTTCTTTTGCGTAGACCAGTTGTAAAAAAAAAAAAGAAGAAAGAGGAGAAGAAGAGGGTCGGTTAAAGAGATAGAAATGGCGGAATGATTTCATTATCTTCAATTTGGGGGGAGGGTTGTTGTTGAAGAAAGAAAAGCAAAAAAAAAAAAAAACAGAGAGTTTTGGGGGGTAGGGGCGTGTATTTAAAAGAAAAAAATGGAAAGAAAGGAAAGAAATAGAAGAGAAAGAAAGAGAAAGGGAAGAAGAAAGAAAATAGAGAAGAAGAGGTGGGCTGGTGGCGTAAGTAGGAAAAGTAGGGAAAAGGAAAAAGAGAAGAAAAAGAAAAGGAAAAGAAAAAGAAAGAGAAAAGAAAAAAAAAAAAAAAAAAGAAAATAGGAGATTTACGAGATGAAGGGATGAAAAGAGGGGGACAATGTTGCTGCCATATTTGGTGAGAATTAGTTTCAGAATTTGCAATTTCACCCCAACCAGATTTCTATTGTTCAAAATAGCCATCCTCACTCCAATTTTGACCAATCTCCATTTCTTTTCTTTTTCCAACAATTTCCAGTTTACACTCTAATCTTATTTTATATTTCACAAAGCCCCTAAATTAGGATTTTTAGATTATTATTTTTAGATTAAGTTTAGAATATTCGAGGATTTTAACTAGTATTATTTTCTATTGATTAGGCGATTTATCGAGCGAGGATTAGGCGTGCTTGCATCCGACACTTCTAGGCTCTACTAAATTTTCAAGCTACGTTCAAGGTGGGGTTTGTTTTCTAAACTTTATTGTCCTTGTTAAATGCTTAGATTATTTTGCATGAATATGTAGTATGATTGCTTAGGCACTATTGAGCCGAGGGGACTCAAGAGGTCCGGTCGATGTATCCCTCAAGTGAAACCCGCAACGGCAACTATTGTCTATGTCTACGGTTTTTCAAATGATCTATGCTATGTCCTATTGGATTGTATTTGCATGCCTATGTGAGATATCCGTGTATTTAACTTGGACAATTTATACTCCACTGAGCTGTGTCGCTCACCCCACATATAACAAACTTTTCAGGTGAAGGAGATGGCGCTGGCTAAGAGCGGTGGATATGATAAGGCCTAAAGATTTATTTACGAATGTTTAGTTTATAAAAAAAAATATGTCGAACTATTTACTTCTTTTAAGTTATTAGTTTTTATTTCCAGTTTATTTGAAATTGATATAATCAGACATTGGTTAGAATTTTATTTATGAAATAATTTGCTTCTGCTACAATTGTCTTAGTTAAATTTTATTTTTAAATTATCCATGTCCTTTTTCATCGTTAAAATTAGGAGTATGCTCGTTTATTTTATTAAAGAAATTCTAGGGCGTTACACTTTGCTATTGACTGTCCATATCCTGTAGTCAATAAATACAGGAATGAAGAAGAAAGAAGAGTCTTCAAAGAAAGAAGACAGGAAAAGAAAAAGGCTATGTTGGCTGCAGAGACTGCTGAGACACCTAAGTCCAAAGAAGCAGTGGACTCAGAGAGTAGTGAAGTTGACTACTCAAGTGATTCTGAAGAAGAAGCATTGATTTGTCTAATGGCTAAAGAAAAAATCAACCTGACCAAGAAGATGAGGTACACTCTAACTCATCTCACTCAGATTCTAGTGATAGTGATTGTGACACACACACTTCATAACCCACTGATCTTTATGATTCATTAGGCAAAATGATGAAAGATTTTGAGCACATTAAATACTCACACACACTATTAAATGAGGAAAACAGCCAAATTCAAAAGTTAAAACTCACACGGTGACTAAGGAGTTGAGTACTCTAAGTCACTTAGTCGATGAGAACAAAGAGCCGAAAGTCGAAAATGCAAAACTAATAGCGAGAGATAGTTTGTTATAGAAAAGAGGGAAAATGATCTCAAAAATGTGATTGCATCTTTCACAAAGGCATCTAAATCATTGGATGACCTTATTTTGAGCCAAAAAGAGTGTGGAGATAAAGCGCATAGATTCAATTCCTTTGTACACACGCCAAACTCCCGAGTGATTTTGGAAAAAGGATCTTCAAGTAATGAAGTATCTCAAAATCCAAGACACCAAATGTTGCACCCACATTCACTCCAAAGCACAATCACAAACAAACTGGCCTTAGATATAGAGGAAAAGGAAAACAGCCAGTTGAGTATTCTGAGAGGACAGCTGAGAAGAAATCCAGCAGAGTTCCTCAGCAAACTCCAAATAGGAAGTACTCTGTGAAGAATAAACAGAGCTACCAAAAACCCAGAAGTTTTATCAAAGAAACACATATGATGGGAATGGTAGAAACTACCCAAGCCAAGCTGATTGGAACAATGTGAAATATCAGCAAAGACCTATGGAATATAAGCCTAAATGGCAAAGGCCTAGAACTCAGCAAAGGCCATTCCAAAGGCTAAAGAGCTACTATCAGCACACAAATGCACCTAGGCACTACACTCAGAAATATCACAGCTACCCAAAGAAGGCAATTGCTAAGACACACACCCACACATGCATACAGACAAAAGAGACAGATGTATGAACCTAATGCCCCCAAGCAATTTGCCAAAGTGAATTATGATTATGGCACAGATAGATGGCAACCTCTTAGAGTCAGATCATTTGGCTATAGGTTGGTTGGATCATCTCACAACACTAACCCCTCAGGACCCAGGCAAGTATGGGTACCTAAAACCGATTTCTTGATTGCGGGTTCATGGAACAAATGTGAAAGTGCCAAGGAACCTGGTACATGGATAGTGGTTGTTCCAGACACATGACAGGAAACAAGAGAAATTTGTCAAAATTCAAGGAGATTAGAGGCGCAAAAGTCATATTTGGAGGAAATGAAGCTCAAGGGGAAATAAGAGGCATTGGATTTATCAAGAAAAATGGATTAGAAATCACAGACGTTGCATATGTTGAAGGTTTCAACTTCAACCTACTAAGCATCAACCAACTCTGTGACAAGGGCTATAATGTTGGATTCAATATGGGAGTATGCCAAATCAAAGACATTGAATCAAATGAAGTAGTGTTGCAAGGATCCAGACAAAAGAACATGTATGTGGTAGATTGGTCGATTGCCACACCAAGCACTTGTCTGCTAGCAAAGAGTACAACCGAATCAAGTTGGTTGTGGCACAAGAAGGTGAGTCATCTGAATTTCAAGACAATTAACAAGCTTGCAAGGAGTCATCATGTGGAAAGACTGCCAGACTCAGCGTACAAGAAAGAAAGCGTTTGTGATGCATGTCAGATGGGAAAACAGATCAAATCATCATCCAAAGAGAAGTTTAGTCCATCTTCAACAAGAATTTTGCATCTGTTGCATATGGATTTATTTGGTCCTGTTGAGACAGCCAACATAAGTGGAAAGAAATACACTTTAGTTGTGGTGGATGATTATCAAGATATACATGGACAATCTTCATGTGCAAAAAGAAGAAAACCCTGCAGAAGTTACCTCAGCTGATGAGAAGAGTCCAAAATGAGAAGAGTCAAACCATTATAAAGATAAGGTCTGATAGAGCAACTGAGTTTGTCAATGGGATAATTACTCGATTTGCGTTGAAAATGGTATTGCTCATGAATTATTGCAACAAGGACTCCAGCGAGAATGGAGTAGCGAAAGAAGAAACGTAGAACTCTCAAAGAAGTGCGAGGACCATGTTAGCTGAAGCTGGATTGCCAAAGAGATTTTGGGCTGAAGCCATAAACATTGCATGCTATACTCAAAATAGTTGCATGATTAATAGACAGCTGACAAAGACCCCCTATGAAATATGGACAGGGAGAAAGCCAAATGTTGCATATTTTAGAATATTTGGATGTAAATGCTTCATTCACAACAATGGCAAAGATAATCTAAGGGCTTTTGATGCTAAAGCTGATGAGGGTATCTTTTTGGGATACTCAGCTGAAAGCAAAGCCTAGAAAGTGCTGAACAAGAGGACTATGGTCACAGAAGAGTCTATCCATGTAGTTTTTAATGAACCTAATGTAAATGGGGAAGACATTGAAGAGTTAGCTGATAAGCTGAATCAGCCAACTATGCAGAAAAGTCCCTATGTTGAAGCTGAAGCTCGAGCAATCAATCAAGATGAAGATGAGATCGCGAGTCTCAAAGACAAACTGGAAAATCTGCGGCTAAATGATGATGAAAGAGCTGCTCAAGACAATACTGCTGCAAGACAACTGAACCCAACTGATTTACTCCAACCTGATGTGAGATGGCTGAGAGACCATCCACCAGAGCCAGTCATTGGAGAGATGGTGTAAGAACCAGATCCAGAGCCCAACAAGAAGCCATGTTCACTTGTTTTATCTCCCAAATAGAGCCGAAAGATGTATCACAAGCATTGGATGACACACATTGGATTCAATGCATGCAAGAAGAGTTGCAACAATTTGAAAGGAACAAAGTATGGGAATTGGTGCAGAGACCAACCCATCAAAATGTGATTGGCACAAAATGGGTTTTCAGAAACAAGATGAATGAAGAAGGTTATGTGGTAAGAAACAAAGAAAGATTGGTAGCCAAAGTGTATTGCCAAGAAGAAGGAATAGATTTTGATGAAACATTTGCTCTTGTTGCAAGATTGGAAGCAATAAGGATGTTTCTTGCCTATGCTGCACACAAGAACTTCATTGTATATCAAATGGATGTGAAAAGTGCATTTTAAAATAGATTGTTGGAAGAAGAAGTCTACGTTGAGCAACCTCCAGGCTTTGAGCAGAAGACTCTTGGAGACAAGGTGTACAAACTCAAGAAAGCTCTATATGGATTGAAACAAGCACCAAGAGCTTGGTATGATACATTATCTCAATCTCTGACAGATAATGGATTCACCAAAGGCAAAGTGGACAGAACACTCTTCAGAATTCAAGATGGGGAGAGTATATTGCTTGTTCAAATATATGTGGATGCCATCATTTTTGGATCCACAAACAAGGAGCTATGTGATAAATTCTCAAACCTCATGCAAGGCAAATTTGAAATGAGCATGATGGGAGAGCTGGCATTCTTCCTAGGACTTCAAGTTAAACAGATGAAGGATGAAACTTTCATAAGTCAAACAAAGTACACCAGAGATTTAATGAAGAAATTTGGTATGGAAGAGAAGTCTTTTGTAAAAATACCAGTGAATACATCAGTCAAGATGGACATGGATGCAGATGGCAAGCCTCGTGGATCAAACAAGATACTGAGCACTTATGGATCACCGCTTCTATCTAACAACAAAGCCGACATCACCTTTGCGGTAGGAGTATGTGCAAGATTCCAATCGCTCCAAAGGAAAGTCACATGACTGCAGCTAAGAGAATCCTAAGATATTTGAAGGGATGCCAAGAAGTTGGCTTATGGTATCCATAGGAAGGTGGATTCAAGCTAATTGATTACTCAGACTCTGACTATGCTGGATGTAGAGTTGACAGGAATAGTACTTCATGTACATGTCAAATACTTGGAAACAGACTAGTTTCCTGGTTTAGCAAGAAGCAAAACTCAATAGCCACATCCATAGCTGAAGCAGAATACATAGTTGCGGGCAGTTGTTGTGCCCAAGTCTTATGGATGAGACAACAGCTGAGAGATTATGAAATTGAAGAAAAAGAAATTACAATTATGTGTGATAACAAAAGTGCTATTGCAATCACTCAAAATCTTGTATTGCATTCAAGAACAAAGCACATTGATGTCATATATCATTTTATAAGAGATCATGTTGAAAAGAAAGACATCACCTTAGAATACATCTCAATCGGGAGCAAGCGATTAGTGACATATTCACCAAACCCTTATGTGAATCAAGATTTGAAGAGCTTAAGCATGAGCTAGGGTTAATTGAGCTGAGTTGATACTCAGAAGACTCAATGAGAAGAGATGGAATGTGAGAAGATGAAAATAGAACAAGTCTCATGAATCAGCTAAGTGAATCACCAGTGTCGGAAGTCACCAATTTGATGTCGAGTTAATTGACATTTGAGTCACTATACGAAAAGAGAGAAGAAGAGTTGAGTCATTTAAGGAGTAAGCTAAATTATTTATGAGCTAAGTGACAAAAACGCAGTCGTTTTTAATAAGCGGGAATGTTTTAAGGATGACGTTAGTGCAATTATGACGGGTACAGTCAAAAGCTGCACAACAAGCATATGATTGGATATAAATGCTGCCGCATTAAATGCGAGAAATTAAATGCAATGAGACGTGCTAAATCTGAGCCGTTGATCTCGATCAAAATTCAAAAACCAAAAACACGTCCTTTCATAACCCATATATACTCATTCTTTTAGTTTTCTCTCTCACATTGAAAACTGTTCATCTTCAAAACTGAGAAAACAAGTCTCTTTTCTCTCTCGAAACCCTACCTGTTCTCAAAGCAAGTTTATCAAGATTTAATTGGTAGAATCTTCTAAAAATGGCACCAAAGACATGATTTCACTATGCTTTCGCAAAACAAATCCACACCGAGATCAATCGTGGATTTTGAAGGGATGATAAAACAGGGTTCCGATGAAACCCTTGTGAAGAAGATAGTGAGATAAGATCGAAACCGGATCAAACTATTCCTCACCATGGAATACCAAATGGCGTACGTTGAGGAGGTCGGTCGAGTTTTTACGTCAACGCTAAGGTGCGGGGCGAAGGATTAAATCCTTCGTCCACCGCAAGGACATTCTAATCACTGCGAAGGACCTTGCGGAGCCCTATTTATTGCCATCGGAGGGCATGCCAAAAATATATGAAGTCGACGTCAACTTGGCCGCCGCATGGAAGGAAGTAGCCAAACTGAATGTCGCAAAAGTTGTCTACGGTGAGAAAGAAAAGTCTTGAAGGAGGATTATCATAAACTAATGGATATCATTGCAAAGTGTGTAGACATGAAATTTGGCGCCTTCAATCGTTGTCCAAAACCAAGTCGATAGTCATGGTCGCGATCATGGAAGAGAAGCAAACCAATGGGCTGAATTCATCTACAATGGACATTTTTGCCAAGATATGGCAACAAGTCTTTCAAGGAGGATGGATCCTTTGGAGGATTACTTGGCTATGGCCTAGTCATTGGCCATCTGATGGAGGTGAAGGGTGTTCCCCTTCGACATGGAAAGCCATTCCATGTCAACAAGAAGATGTTCAGGGCCAATCTCTCAGGAGCCCAGAAGAGAGCCTATGCCAAAAGGGCCGACAAAAAGAGTGAGGAGAATCGGTGACCGTCGACACAACCGCTTCTTCCCCCTAAAAAGATAGCCGCCATGCAAACTGAAAGAAGAAGGTTGCTCCTACAGCAAAGAAGAAAGACGCACCTGCCCCTGCAGCCGAGTCACCTGCCCCTGCAGCCATGTCTCGTGCCCACACAGTCGAGGTGGAGAAGGAGCCCCAAATACCTTCTCCGACCATAAAAAAGAAAAGGACTACCAAGCCAAGAAAGGCGGCTCCTCAGACAAAGAAAGATGCACCAGCCCCGCCGCCAAGGAAGCCGAGGAAGAAGTATCCGAACCAGTTCCTCGGTAAGGACAAAAAGAAGAAGAAGGATTTCCAAGCTCTCGGAGCTTGAGAAGACACCGAGTCTCCGCCACTCACCGAAAAGTCTCGAGGCCAAGAAGCAGCGATCTCAGCTTGTTGATGAAACAACCAAATCTCAAGGTGATCGTGCAGAGGCCCTCGAAGACCCAGTGTGGATAGAACGGTGAGAACATGAAGTAGCGAAGTCACAGGAATTCCCCCCGACAGATCGTGATGATGATGCCGAAGGTGAAGAGCAGCATAATTTGCTACCTTCTGTCCCTGAGAAAGAAGACCAACAAGAGAAGAATGATGATGATGAGATATTTATGTACTCTCCCTTGTACCCAGACATCCAGAACCATCTGAAAGAGTGGAGGAAGTGGAAGCTGAGTCACTCTAGGGTGCAGTTTGAACACCTAGAGTTTATTGATAAGAAAGAGGAACTTTTCAGGTTTCTTGAAGTTGATATAGTGCTGCAAGCCCTGGATGAGGATAACTATATTAATATGCTGCAAATTCGCAAGGAACAATAAAATGCTAGAGCAACTGAGGAAGCAGAGTCTCGTGAGAGAGCCAGCATCTGTCCTCTCACTGGAACAAGCGATCACACTCATCCTCACATTGACATGCTCTCGGATAGTGATGAGGACATGGAACCTGCTGTTATGACGGAGGAGCTGGAAATGCAGCATGCCATGCGAGAATCCAGGTTGATGCATGAGCAACAGCTGATGGAAGGACCAGGAGAGTCTTCCAAATCTCAGCTAGAAATCTATCCGTTGGGAGTGGTACAGTAGATTGCAACAGTTATTACAGCAACCACTTCCCCAGTTCACTTAGAGGACGAATCTAAGGTAAATGGCGATGACACTGGGAACTTGGGCAGCCAAGTTGAGCCAACCCCTGTTGAAGGTTTCTTACCACCTGGCCCCACGGCTGAGCACTCAAAGGTAGCAGCCGGGAGTCTGGAGCAAAGTGACCCCAACACAAGTCACTCAGATGGTGCGCCAGCTGAGGGGGACTCACTCCACTGCAGCAAGGTTGGAGAATGTTGCAGATGACTCCACAATGCAGAAAGGAGGCGAAGTGGAGAAGGAAAAGAAAACAGAACAACAGCAAGTTGTCACTGACGAAGCTCAGACAGTTACGTCTATCTCAGCTGAAGTGCTAACAACTTTGCAGGCTGAGGATGCTGCTGATGCAGTCGAGGCACATGATGGATCTGCCCCGGGAGTTAACACTCTGGGCCATGAAAGTGCAATCTACGGAGTTGAGACTCCAGTGGATGCCACTGCAGAAGACCCTAAGACAACTGGGCCTGTCGAAGTGATTGTACAAGGCCCCACTGCAGTTGAGACTGCATGAGGTAATGAAGGCCTAAGGGAGGTTGAGACTTCCCTAGGTAAAAACCAAGGAGATAAGAGCATTCCTCAGAACATAATTGCTGATTCAGAGGAGGAAATTAGCGCTCTTCATGACTCCCAGGATGATCCTGATACAACATTCCTAGGATCGCAGATGAAGCTAAATCAACCCCTGCTAAAGAGGATTCAGCTGAGGATGTTCTTCCAAGTACGAGTAAGCCAGACTTCAAAGCTGCTCGACAAACGTTCAATTTTGATGATGAGCCAACCTCCCAAATCTCATCATCTTCCGATGACACTACTGATACGACCGAGGAACAATCAACTCAAAAGGATAAACCAGCTAAGACCGAACAAGCTGTTAAGACAGCTGAGGCTCAGCCAGCAGGGTCAATTCTATCAAAGGCCCCAATCAATCATCCAATCGCGGCAGGCTTCGTGAGCTGCAAAGAAAGACCACCTCGCGCACAATATCTCAAGTGCGAGACGATGCTTATGAAGAAGTATTTCCTTTTCTCATGAGCTGCCCATACTTGAAGAAGAGATCGCACGAGAACAAGCTCTACATTGTCAAGAAGATCCGTAATTCGACCGATTCGATTGTGCGGTTGATTTCAATTTTGATGCAGAGTGGCGACGGTGACTCAAGTCGACAAACCGAGATGCGTGAAATCTTCAAGAAGATCTCGTGAAGAGATTGAGAAGATTGAATGGAACAAGCGTCTCTCGACATGCACCTGGACAATAGAGATGCCACTCAAAGCAGCATTTTGAGAGAGTGGTGGTCGAGAATAAGGGAATGGTCTCAACAAAGCAGAGTGCCATGCGTCTCTAGCAGTTCGCTACTTCAAGGCACTATACAACCGAATGCCGATCCGGGAGGCCGGCAATGCCTGACATAAAGTAAAGGATTTGACCTATATGGAGAGATTGCATGCCTCCCATACAATCGAGATGGAATTGCTTTGCGTGAATTTCATCGCAAAGAACTTCTCGCAGCGTAGAGGAGAATATGAATGCCAAGTTCGGCCTTCTTATGGCTGAAAATGAAACCGGTGGCAGCCGAGTCCAAAGCCACCCGCTCGTAGTTTTGAACAAAGATACTCCGGCCGAATCCAAAGCCACCCTTTCGAAATTCGGACAAAGATATTCCTTGAGACTCCAAAGTAACTCGGCTATCGATTTGCTTAGATTTTATGCTCGCGCAGGATGTTTTCGGGGTTCTCTCTCTTTGATGATGCCAAAAAGGGGAAGAGGAATACCAAAAGAGTTTGAAGAAAAACAACCTGTAGAAAAGACAGACATACAAAATTGTTGAGAAGAGAAAAGAGAAGGAAAATCTATTGAGGGGGAAAGGTCAAGGATGTGACCTTAATGCTTGTTGAAACCCCTCAGCAAGGTCATGTCACAGCCGACATCATCAGCATACTTCCTGTAACTCTGCCGCTCTATCACTCTGCTGTGCCCATGTCTCATAAGAAAAAGATTGTAGATGCAGAGATGGAGGATTTCGACAAAAGAACGGATGCCCGTGTTGAAGAGATGTTAAAACAATTTGGAGGCATTCCGGCGGGAAACTATACAGATGCCATTCCAAATGATGGACAAGAGCCAAGATTTGTTGAAGAATTCAAAACGCTCGTGTCCGAAGGATATTTCAAAAACATGTCCATAGCCCAAGCCTGGGACTTGTACCGGGAGAAAGGTCGAAGTCGTGCGAAGAAGGCGACAACGCACAGACTACTAGCGATCACTCCACTCTGGAAAAGAAGACTCAAAGACAAAGACACGCCCAGAGGAGGAGGAAGAAGTGGCGGAGGTAGAGGCTTTAAACCTAGACCTCTACCCAAAAATATTGAATATGTAGATTCAGGCAAGAAGGGAAGGATCTACTGGGCTGGAGAAGAAACATGCTGAGTATGTTAAGAGAATCGAAGAAGAAAATAGAAGACAAACTCAGCTGTGGCAAGAGAGACGAGAAAGGAAAAGGAAAGATGAAGCTGCGAAGAGAGCTTATGAGAAGAAGAAAGCATCAGAATAAGAAAAGAAGAGAAAGAGAGCAGAGGACGACAGAGCTGAAGAAGAAAGAAGGAGGCAGCGAAGGCGATGAAGTGTTGATGTCCACCCCTTCATGTATTTTACTATTGTAAATATATATATGTAAGTCTTCTGTACGTTGAATAAGAAATCTGTAATTTCTATATTTTTGCGTAGATATAGAATGCTATGTTTGCTCTGATACACATTGTAAACAGCTGTGTAAAGGACAAGAATGTTATGATCAATAAAAAGATTGATTCTACGCATACATTCTCTGTTACTATATTGTATGTATGTATCTTTGATGCTTACATTTTGTATGTATGTTTTAAGTTTTGGCATCATCAATAAGGGGGAAATTGTTGGGAAATTTATTATTTAGATTTTGATGAATGCCATGTAAAACTTAGAATAGAAAGTTGGCACCCCATTTTTCTTGTAATTTGTACTGAAATAGATAGGGCTGTATGTGCCGAGTCAAGTCAGCTATGCCTGGATATACAAGAAGTCAACTGAAGACTAGGATGAAGACTCCGCTGTGAAGTAGCTGAGTGTGACAAGAAAGAAATGTCAAGGACTCGACTGAAGGAGTATTAGTTGAGGAAGACATTTGTGTGTGAAGAGTCAGTCAAGTCAACTCAAGAAGCCAAGTCTCAAGTTGAAGTGACAGATGAGTCTTTCAATCATTGGAGCAGACTCAAGTCACCTGGGAAAAGGCAATGCGAAAGAGGAGTTAATCGAAAAGAATCCGTTGCACAAAAGTCAAGAATATTACTTAAACAAGTAATACTTCCATGCCGCCATGTCTTAAAGTGCTCATCCCTTAAGCGTGCAAAAGGAATAAACCAATGGGAAGCATAATCGCACCTCGTGTCGAACCGAAAAATTTCGAACATTCATTTAATAGGAGGAAAGGTCTACATCTCAAGATTGAAGACCAAGAAAAGACAAGCCAACAAACTCTAGTGACTTTTGAAAATCAGCCTATCTCTTCAACGGGCAGATTTTTTAAAGTTCACTATAAAAGGCTGAGGAATCACTTTGAGAAAAGGTAACCTTGCATACCTGAACCGCGAAAATCGAGAAATTATTCAAATCAGTAACTCCGCAAAAATATTCTCAAGTTATTCAAGCAAATCCTCAAGCCTAAATCTAGAAGGAAATCGATCCAACACTAAGCTGTGAAGGAAAGACAACTTCAAACTGTTGAAGAGGAAACTTTTGAAGAAGCAAAATGGGTCTACTTTCCAAGGAGGATTGTAGAAAGGTTCAAGGTCGAACCAGTCTCAAGTTATTGGAGGGCTTCGTGATCAAATCGAAGAAGCTTGAGCAAGTAAGTCAAGTAACAAAGCGCCGTGAAGAAGCCGAGTCGAGTCGACGAGAAGCCGGTGAGTGATCAAGCGCATGTCCAGACCGAGTCCCAAAGGAGCAAGTCACCGTGATCAAGACTTGTATCTGGACTGATAACCACTTTGTACTCGGATCAATACTTAGTGGATTCCTCCAGGAGTTGGAGAAGAGAGGAGTAGAAGAATTACCCCATCTTCGAACCTCTATAAAAAATTATTGTGTCATTTACATTTCAGCATTTTATTTCTGCACATAACTTTATATCTGCTGATAATTTGCTATCCAACTGATAATTAACAAGGTGCAAAAATCAAGTGTTAAAACAAACTTAAATCAAATTAAATTGTTTTAAGTCTTCCGCTGAAAATCTCATCACAACCAAGTTAAGGTTTAGTCTAAACAGCTGAGTTATTCTATCAACAGCTCTTTCGAGTCTGTTGAGTGGATAACTCCGCTGATTAACTAACCTAGCTGTCCCCCAAGGAATTAGCTGTGTATTTAACTCTGTAATATTTTTTAAAAGGACTAAAATCGAAAAGTTAGTAAGGTTTATTCAACCCCCATTCTAAACTTTACTCACACCCCTTGGGACTTACAATGTCTGCCTAGGGATGGCATGAGGTGGGTCTGAGATGGGTTTGGCTAAATCTGGGACCCGTCCCGAAAGAAAAAATTAGACCCGAGACCCCCCGATCTTAAGTATCACCCCACCGTACCTTGGATCCACGACCTAGCAGTTCTATTCGGGAACCCGCTATTGACTTATTTGTAAGTTAATACTCAGCTTCCTAATGCTTCTCAAGGTTCAGAAAAATTGAGCTATTATTCACTTAAGTCTAGTGACTGTTTAAATTGTTTGGCTACTTAAATTTAACCTTTACATTAAGCCTCAAGTCAGTTAAGAATAATAATTGAATAAATTATTAATTCAGAACACAAAATTAAAAAAAAAATACATTCCTACGAGAAGATGATTCAAGACTTCAAGCAGTAGTAAATTTGTCAAACAAAAACTATTATTTATAAAAGACTAAATTTCAAGAATGCAAATTACTTATACTTAAAATCCATCATTCAAAATCATCTTGACTTGGCTGCCAAATTAATATCAATGAAAACAACATATATACAACTAGTCCACCAACAAAACAGAGACAGAGAGTGGTGAAGTTGCAAAGAATTAGAGAGAAATTCACTAGGCTTAATTCATGTAGTTGCATATGACTAGCGAGTCCTCTAATAATTATATTTTGAATAAAAATAAATTAATATTATATATACGGGGCAGATTTAGGTGGATCTGTTACCCACCCTGGACCCGATGGGTTTTCAAAAATGGGACTTGTAACTCGCCTTGGGACCTACTTTACTGGGTTTAGACCTGCCCCCAAGGGGACGGGTTTAATACGGGGCCATGTTTTAATCCGCCCCAATGCCATCCCTACGTCAGCCTCAAAATCGCGATTGGTTCTAGTGGCAGCAACATGTATGATCCATGGGGCAACATTCCCAATTGTTGGAGAAGAAGGACCATAACTCCCAGCACTGCATACCACAATGATGCCCTACTCCACAACATGAAAAGCCCCGATAGAAATTATATCATTGGAATAATATGGCAGTTAGGTGGTGAAGCAAGCGATATGATAATACATTAACCCTATCAACAATTGTATCATCGATAACTTTGAGAATGGCTAATCCAGAGCACTCTGCGGTTTCATAGCCATGGAAATAGGATACACAACTATTCTAGAACCCAATGTGCCCCCTCTCACGGTCCCTCTAGCAAGGTCGTAATAAGATGCATCAGAAACTGTCTCCCAGCTGCAGTTGATGCAACTTGTGTACCATGACCATTACCATCTCATGGAGTGTTGAATTCATCATAATACATTGCTTTGGTCAATTTCCTAATGAAACACGTTTTACTAAGTAAGAAGGTCATGATTGTTGATTTAAGCTTAGGAAGATAGTGGATTGAAGTTGATTCTCAAGTCCTTGTAAACGTGGTGACTAATCAAAAGCAAGGGAGGTGGAGGTCCCTACTATTAAGTTGGTTCTATGCCAACGAATCAAGTATTCTAGACTAGGATATTGCGTTGTTTTTTATTGTTTTGGAGTAGTTTAAGTTCAATTTGTAACGGTAGGACCTACTCTAGTTTGAGGGCAGGGCAATTTTACATAAGCTTTTATATAATACATATGTATACATATTTTATTAAGTTGTTTATAGCGGTCCAAAAAAATTAAAATTACCCAGTGTCTTATCTCTTTCAAAATTGTTCAGAAAATTTAATTTAACATCTAAAATCAAAATAAAAGAACCGTTGTTTTTTTCTCATTTGGATTCTATTTATACTTGAGAACAAATATAGTAAATTATATGCAAAGTGTACGTATGTAAAATATTTATTTGTATTTTTTTATAAGGGCCCCTTTTTATCTTTTGACCATGGTCCCCGAAATAGTTAGGACCTACTCTAGTTTCTACATTGGTTAATGCAAATAAGGAATAGGTTCAAGGAGAAAGAAGTCAAGGTTACACACATATATTAGAAAGGAGACAAAGGTTTGCCAAGCACGGGTCAGCTGCATATGGCTTCAATGAGAGTTATAAAATGATCTTAGATCAAAGAACAACAATTGTAAAGTTTTCCTTTATAATTTGTATGGCAGAAACAGTACTTCGAATTTTTTAGCTTCATAAAGATTTTGAAAAAGTAGCATTTTTATTTCTTCCATAAAAATGTTAAACATTTAATAGCTTTTCTAAGTCTTGTAAACTTTTGAAGTATAAATAATATTTTAAACTGAATTCGAATAATAATAATAATAAATAATAATAATAATAATAATAATAATAATAATAATAATAATAATAATAATAATAGAGAATATCTTATGTGAGACCGTCTCATGGATTTAAGTTCGTGAGACGGATCCTACAATACACAAATTACATGGGTCTTTTTAATGGGTTTGGGTTTGGGTTCGGGTTCAAATTTTATTTACATATAGGATCCGTCTCATGACAAATACCCATGAGACCGTCTCATACAAATTTTTGCCATAATAATAATAATAATAATAATAATAATAATAATAATAATAATAAGGTAATGCATATTTTGGAGGCACTAAGCAAGAAGAATACACAGTTTGCAATTTGTAAATAGAGCAGACAAGTGGGTCGGGCCAACCTGGCTTGGTATTGGCCGGCCAGGCCAACAGTAACTTTTGGGTTAGGTTGCATTGAACCGAAATATCTGCGGACCTCTATTTTTTGTTAAAAATATATATTATTAAGCTTATTTGAAGCATACATTAGATTGTATTACTTTCCAGAACATGAGAGTGTAACTTTTATATTATTTTAACTAATAAATTAATTAATTTAATATGAATTCACTAAAAATTATATTAAACCTCTAACTTTTAGTTACTTTAGTTAAAATATATAGGGAAAAGGACATGAAATACCCCATTTTCCATACCCAATTCCTGCACAATACCAACCAGGGCCGGTTCTTTCTTAAATATACTAGATTAGGCCCAGTTCTTTCACAAATATACCAGATCCGGTAAATTGGGAACAAAAATACCAGACCAGGACCGACTCTTCAGCGTATTGCAATATTTCCTCTCCAAAATCACTTTGATCAAAACAGCATCTCTGATCAAAAATACAATTCTCCCATCCCATATATTAACGAAGAACAGAACAAACACAGAGATACGAGGAAACAAATCGAGAGAAAAATACTGGACTGTTCGAGATCACAATTCAAGCTCAATATCAAGAAGAAGAAGAAGACCAAAACAGGTAACAAAACGCGATCTGTTTATCTTGTTCTGAGAATACCTTATTTAGATATATTTCATGATTTCACAGATAGAAATTTTGGATTCAATGTGTATTGATTGACATTGACATTGAATTGAACCAGTAATTTTCCATGCAAATCCAAAAACCTAACAGTTGTGAGATTCGGAATGCTTATTTTGTTCGAATTATGATCCAAAATTCTACAAAAATTGCTTCTCGTGATTATCTACAAATAAATCGTGTGAATCTTGAAAAAACTGAATGCAGTACATTACGTGATTGTTTCACATATGTTTCATTCTTGTTTCACATATGTTTCTTTTATGTTTCACAATTGTTTCGTTTGCCTAATACAGAACATTGCTTCTTGACGTACATAAACATTGTTTCATACATGTTTCATTTATGTTTCTTATATGTTTCACTTAGCCAACTTTTCATTGAATTCTACAGTTGCATGGAGAATATCCCAGCTGTCGTATATCACAACGGACAATGGGGAGAAAATAGAGAGTATAAGAACTTTGAGATAACAAGAATACTCATTCCAATGGGCAACACATTCAACCCACTAAAGGAAATCTTAGAACAACAAATCCAATACAAAAAAGATGCAGAAGCTATGCAGATTAGATATAAATTGATAGAGACTCTGCCACCATTGAAGATTGAAAGTGATTACAATCTAAAATTCTACCTGGAAGTGAAAAATAAAGAAATGGACTAGATGAAGTTTCCTTTGTGCGTAGACATATTAAGAAATGAACTGAGCTTAGAAATAACAACACAGCAAAATGTAACAGAAGGAACGAGCAGCATGTCTATAGAGAGCTCACCGAAGGAAAACATGGGCCAAAGCACGATTGACTACATCCACTATGCAAACCTCATAAGCAGAAATGTGGTCGGAGAAGAAGACACAACGGAAATTCAAGAAAGTGCACATGCTGAAACAATTTTAAAAGGGAGATGTCTACAACACCAAGGAGGAATTGATCAAAGAGCTCAGTTGTTATGCGTTGAAACATCACTTCCAATATAAGGTGAAAAAGTCGTGCAAATAGAATTACTACGTAAAGTGTCTCGATGAAAATTGCAATTGGCATTTGAAAGCCTCATCCACATCTGGGACAACAATATTCATAGTAAGAAAGCACGAAACAGCACACACATATCCGCAGGATGAACGACAATAGGCACACCACCGCAAAAATAGTTGGGGACCTTATCAAATCAAAGTACCTCAACAATATCAAAACAATCTACACGCCAACAGATATAATTAGAGACATGAAAGACGAGCATGGAATAAGTCTCGACTATAAAAAGGCATGGAGATCAAAAGAGAAGGCGCTGGACATAATAAGGGGAAGGCCAAATGAGTCTTATCAGAAACTACCGGCTTACTTGTACATGTTGGATGAGAAGAATCCCAGATCGATCACTGAAATAGTAAGAAAAGAGGATGACACGTTCCTCTTCTTATTCATGGCTATCAATGCATCAATAAAAGGATGGAGGCACTGCAGGCCTGTAATTGTTGTTGATGGTACATTCCCAAAAGCAAGCTATGGGGGGGCTTTGTTGTCTGCCTGCACACAGGATGGGAATGGGAGCATTTTCCCATTGGCTTTTGCAGTAGTGGATTCTGAGAATGATGGGAGCTGGCTGTGGTTTTTCATAAAGATAAAACAAACATTTGGTCTCAAGGAAGGGATGTGCATAGTCTTAGACAGACACGCGAGTATCGAAACAACAATAAATGAGGTACAAAATGTAAATATTTCCTTATATGATGTTTCACTTTTGTTTCATATATGTTTCACATATAGTTTCAAAAACATACCCCTTTACAAATTTCTCACAAGTATATTATTTTAACGATCAGGTATATCCTGAGGTCTCTCACGGGCTGTGCACATATCATCTACTAAACAATTTGAAGGTAAACTTCAAAAGGAAAAACAACGAAATACGAGATCCGTTCATAGAAGCAACAAAAGCATACACGAATGAAGAGTTCGAAAAGCAAATGTCTGCACTTGACAACATAAACATCAGAATTAGACCCTATTTGTCCATCATCGGCTACGAGAAATAGACACGACCCGACTGTCAGAGCAAACGATAACCAATTTCATAAAAGAGATTTGTTAAGAAACCATTTTCATTCAGCTCCTTCGAAGTCGGATATAGAGTTGGCCGGTGTTGTACCAATCTCTGTTTAATTTCCAACACCTTAACAATCTCAGACTCACTTCTAAGCACAGGCACATAGAATATAAAAATTCTAATCTTCTTGATTTAGTTATATTTCTTGAGAACATTCTTCTAAACTCAGGCACACAAAGCATTAAGACTCCATTTATTTGTCTCAACTTAATCAAACAGACATAAGATCATCATGTAACTAGTCATACATATCAGTTCATAGCAGCACAACTTAAAAATAAAGTAGGACTGTAAATAATTCAACTTGCATGTTTAACTGATGCAAATCCAAAAAACAAGACAAACGCAGAACCAAAACTAGTGAAACCTCTTATCTGGTTTAGATTTACTTATTTATATCCTAGATCCATTAAAAAAACACTGAAAGCCAATTTTCATCAAAATCCAGAAATTTGTTTAGTTAAAACAAAGGTGGTAAGAGATTATCCACGAAAGTTTCACCTCTAATATTACAAAGATAAATATAGTCAGTAATCAGAATTTTTGCTTATGAATCATAGGAAAATCTACAAAATAATTGGTGTATTTTTTTAATAACCAGTAACCAGCTATGTATTTGCTATTGAACTTGTGTCATCATATATCAATTCCCAAAAGTAATATTACATACTATAGGATCAATCACTCAAACTTTTAGTTCCCAAATATATTTAATTTGGGAGCACCAACCAAAAAATCCATAAGAAAGAGTTTTTTTGTAATACCCATATCATCATTTCTAAACCCTAGATAGCATATCCATACAAATATATTTAGCAGTTCATAGTGAGTAGGAGTTGAAAATATACACATATATATCTGTCCAAAGCTCTAACCTCAAAACCAGATCCAACCCAAAAGAATCGTTATTATCTTCAACTACTAGTGGAGCATAACATTTCAAATCCAAACCAGAAATCAACCCATATGCTGATGAGTAGTGTCCTGGAGTGACACCACTTCATGTATCTTCTTCTGTCACGGTGCTAGACGAAGTATTAATGGTTGGAGATGGTGGAGGAACCACAGGAGAAATCGAGAAACTCGATTTGTGGAGTATAAATAAAATCGATGTAGATATCTTCTAAAAAATTACAATTATGCCACTGCATTTTTTTACATCAGTTGCATGATAACCGATGTTAAACACTGTTGTAAAATGCCTTTTTTGTAGTAGTGAAGGTGGACAAAGACATCTGTTGGAATAACCGATCTTAAAATTAAAGTTATAAAGCAAGAAATGGGTGAACAAAGACATCTACTTTAAAAAATGATGTGTAACAGTGAAAAAATTTGGTCATACACATCGATTCACTTAAAACATGATATTCGTGAAACATATGTTTTTAAAGTGATGTCTTTGAGTGTTTTTCTTGTATAAGATTCTAATGAATACTTCAATCAAAATTGATATGGATGCAGAAGGCAAACCAAAGGATCAGATAAGATATAGAGTACATATTGAATCATTATTCTACTTAATCCAAATAGACTTGACATCACCTTTGCACTTGGTGTATGTGCAAGGTTTCAATTTGCATCAAAGGAAAGTCATATGACAGAAGCAAAGAAAATATTGAGATATTTGAAAGAAAACCAAGAAGTTAGATTGTGGTATCCCAAGGAAGGAGGCTTCAAATTCATGGATATTCAAATTCAGATTATGTTGGATCTAGAGTTGACGTGAAGAGTACATCTCGTACATGTCAACTACTTAGAAATAGATTGGTTTCTTGGTTCAACAAGAAACAAAATTCAATAGCAACATCAACCGCTGATGTTGAGTACATTGTTGCAGGTAGTTGTTGTGCCCAAATCTTATGGATGAGAAAACAACTGAGAGATATGATATTATAGAAAAGAAAATTCCAATTATGTGTGATACCACAAGTACTATTGCAATTACTCAGAATCCAGTATTACATTCGACAATAAAGCACATTGATGTTATATCACTTTATTAGAGATCATGTTAAAAAGAAAGACATCACATTGGAATATGTCTCAACTGAGAAGCAGTTAGCTGGTATATTCACAAAACCTTTGTGTAAATAAAGGTTTGAAGAATTAAAGAATGAGATTGGACTGATTGAGCTATGTTAATAAGCTCAAAAGAGTCTCACTTGATCAACACAGTAAAATCAACCAAATTGGATGTTCAACAGAATAAAGTCAACTGAACAACTGAGTTGTATCAACAGACTGAATAGAGAAGCAGAATCAAGCCAAAATGAGTCAGTAGACACATTTATTGGCTAAGAGACAAAATGTGATCATTTTCAATAATGAGAGAATATTTTTGGGATGATGTCATCATCATTAAATGTGACACAGTAAAGGTTTCGATAGGAAACCTACGATTTGCCATAAATGTTGCGGGCATTTAATGCAGGGAAATTAAAGCACCTTTTCCGGATGAATCTCAACTGTTGATCAAATTCAAATTTGCACGATCCCAAAAATGCCTATTCACGTCTCATATATATCGAGAATTTCATTTCTCTTTGTTCACACTACTCTCAAAACACTTTCAGAATTCCGAAAACTCTATGTAAGAAAAACCCAAGTTTAAAAGCTCAAAGATCTACCATGGCACCAAAGAAAGGTTCAAGTTATGCCTTGGATTTCATGAAATTGTCTGAGAAAATGTACTTCGGTGCACTAATTAATGCCGAAGGATTGGTTAAGCAATCATCTGATCAAGAAAGGGCGAATAAGATTGTTAAGCACTTGGAGAAATCTGGTTTGTTGAGGTTTCTCACTTTACCTATGCCACATACATTCCTGGAAGAAGTGGAGTTGTTCTATGTGAATGCCTCCATTCATGATGATGGAATACATTCTTCTGTGAATGGAAAAGAAGTCAAGTTAGCTGCAGCGGACTTGACTTCTTTCCATTAACAGAAGAATAGATTCCATCATCGTGAATGGATGCGTTCACATAGAACATCTCCACTTCTTTCAGAAATGTATGTAGCAACGGACTTGACTGAGTTGCTTCACCTTTCCAATAGTAGACTCAAGGACCTAAAAGACTATGAGTACGATTTCATGAAGATAGGGAAGAAGATTGCGACCGAGGAAGATGCAACCAAGTACAATCTATCAGCCACAAAGGTTGTGATCAAAGAAGAGTACCACAAGCTGATGGACGTGGTTGCCAAATGCGTGTATATCATATTTGGCTCTTACAATCAGTTGTCCAAGACAAAGCTAACTGTAATGGCAGCCATTATGTAAGCGCTGGAAGTGAATTTGAGTGAGTACATTTTTGATAAGCTATGTCAAAATGTACATAATGTGGAGTTAGCTGATGGAAAGTTTAAGAACACCTATGGAATAGTCATTGGGTTTTTGCTAGAAAAGAAGGGATTGTCGTTGAGAAAAGGTAAGGCATTCCATGTCAACAAGAGACTCTTCAAGATCAATCTGTAAGTTGCCGAGAAGAAGGCCCATGCAAAATAGAAGGGTGTTTGTGGGGGGGGAATGGCTGAAAGTGTACCTGAGGAAGAGATAGTTGCTCCTGCTCCTGCGCCGGTTGTCCCCGAGAAGAGAAGAACAACTATTCCCCACAACACAACTGTAAAAAAGCAGAAGACTCAACCAAAGGGAGGGTTGAGGGATGACCAGAAGAATCAATTGTACGGGTTGAAGCTGAGGATTCTGAGGAAACCAAATCAATTACGCTTACCTTAGAGAGGAGCTCCATGAAGAATCGAGACGAGCAACCTGCTGCAGTTGCCCCTGTTATTGAAACAGCTGCAGTAGAATCAACTACCAAGGAAGTAGCTGCAGTTGAACTAGAGGAAGTGTGGGTTGAGGACACAATTGCAATGGTAATTGAAAAAGCAGTTGTTGGGACCACTATTGAACCTGTTGAGGATGTAAGGCCTCAAGAAGAAGAAGTTGCTGAAAGGGATACAACTGCGTCTGATGAACCAGGATCCCACATCTATCCTGACATCAAAGCTAGGTTGTATGTATGGAGAAAATGGAAGTTTTGCAACAGTTGCTAGCAGTTTCAGAGGCCCTAATTAATTGAAGAAGAAGAATGGCTTTTGGCATTTCTGAAACATCCTTCTGTTACTCAAGCTCTTAATGAGATGTACGCCAGCACTGTGATTTTTGAGAAGAAGTAGGAAGAGAGGGAGAAGGCCGTTGAAAAGTGTAAGAGTGCTGAACCGCACAAATTTCCGTTCACAAATGCAAATATTCCCAATGCGTACAACAACGATGATAAAGGAATGATCGAATGAGCTGATGCAATGGAGGCTGCATAACTAAGTCAAACATTAAGAGAATCCCATGAGATGAATGAGCAATCTCATCTATCTGGGGTTGGGGAACCATCATTCCCTACTCTCATCATTGAAAGAGTGGCCGGTGAGAGACACAACTGCTTTCTCATCACCAGCTCACTCTAATGAGGAAGTTGAAAATAAGGGAAATTGCGATGAAGTTGGGATTGAAGTTGTGAATTTAGATGAAGATATGGAAGAGGGGAAGCTAGTGGAGCCACACCCTAAAATTGCTATTGAGACAATAGAGATCAAATTAATTGAGCATTCAAGAGAAACAATCAAGTCCCCAGTGTCAGTTGACCCTAGCCTAATTCAAAATCAGTTAGTTGGTGAGCCAGTTGAACGGGAAACTAGGCACACTACAAACCGAGTCGGAGAAGGTGTAGAGAGAAAAAAGAAGAACCTCTGAAGTTTGGAGGCAATGGTGAGAATGTTGTCGAAGAAGGAAATGTAAAGGCTATTTAAGTTGCAGTGATTGAGACTGTTGCAGCTGAGGCACAAGGAATGGAGTTGCACGCCCATGAAATTTCAGCAGTTGAGACTGTTGAAATAGAGGAACAGGTTGGAAGAAGAGTTGAAGCCACAACAATTGAGACTGTTGTTGGTAGTGAAAGTGCAATCCCAGAGGCTGAGACTACTGAGGATGCCACATTTGTAGAAGACATTTTAATGGTTAAGACTACTGCAAGGATTGCTCAAGACCATTAGCAGTTGAGACTGCTAGGGAAAATGTTCAAGTGATTAGTGATGCGCAGAAGTCCTAGAATCTAAATCGGTTGAGCCAATGATCATAGATGCTTTTACAGAGATTAAATTAGAGGCAGAATATTCATATATAGCTGATTAAATGGAAGCTAGTGAATTAGTTGAATCTGACAAAGAGGCCACTGATCCAGAGGATACATTGAAATACACCAGAATGAGGTTTGTGTTAGTTGATCACCCTCCTCAACTAGCTCAATCTCCCACAAAGGAGGCTATTGGAACATTTGATGCAATGAAAACTCAAAAGGAAGTTCCAACTGCTGCTAGTGAAGCTTTTAAGATAGTTGAGGCGCAGTCTGATAAATAGGCTACCATAGATGTGGCTACCGATCAAGTTTTTCCAGCCAAAGCATAAAAATTTGTTGGTCAGGGTGACATGGCAAGGATTCCCCAAGGAGAAGTGCGACCTTCCTCACATCCTATTGAAAATGGGTATGTTACATTTTCCATTCCGAGAAGATATCCCGTGGGAATAAGAACTGAGGAAGAACTGCCAGATCCCGAGTACATGTGCACCCAGATGATTTGCATGTTCCTTTGGATACAAGAATCATTTCGTATGGCCATGAATTCGAGTTTTCTCCAAAAGACAAGCTACAGATTTTCGCAGAGCCTTCAAAGTATTGTGTAAAGAAATGGAGGCAATGGAAAAGGGTTTTGCTGATTTAAACACTCAAATTGACAATCATGATGCCATGATCTTAAGAAATATCTGTGGATCAGTGCTAAGAATCAAAGAATGGACGCAATAGACTAAAGCACTTCGCAGGGAACAAGTCGGCTACTTTAGACAGCTGTATTTTAAGCTCTTGGTCTGGGGTGTTAATCAACTTGGATTCCAGCAGAGGCAATGGAATAATATCGTCAGATGGAAAGAAGTCATTTCACATATATGGAGCTACTAAAACAAAGATGGAGAAAAAGTTGGAGAACATGGAAGTTACAATGAAACAAGAGTTGTCCTCCGTGAAGAAATAGCTGCAAGTGCTCAGCTCAAATCAATCAACAACAGACACCATGACCCAAAAGAAGCTTGATTTCATTCTCCGATCAGTCCAACCTTCCTTAGGTGATGATGCCAAAAGGGAGAAGAGAAAGCACCCTCGACAACATCGATAAAAGGCAAAGTCACCACCTCTATCATGTCTCAACTCCATCCATCCTTGTCAGCTGAGGAAAAGACTGAGTTAGCCCTTTAGAAATCAAAAGAAGAAATTGCTATGCTCGACAAGAGTTAGGAGAAAATGACTGAGAATCTAAAGAAACAATATGTCGGTCCACCAACGGGGTTTCTCCCAAGAGAAGTTACTCCACCAGCAGTTCCCTTGGAAGAAAGGTCAAATGAAGAGTTCTATACTCTTTTATTAGAAGGTTACTATGCAGGGATGGACATTAGTGATGCTTGGGATTTGTACTGGGAAAAAGGCTTAAAAGATATTGAAGAGACTAGGAAGCAGCCGACTCAAGGGAAGAAAACCAAGAGTCAGCAGCCACCCAGCAACCAAGTATCTAGAGGAGGCAGCCATGTAGAGGGAAGAAGCGCAGAAAGAGGAAGAGGCAAAGATTCACACTCTGGTGGCAGAGGTAGGAGCTCTCCACCTAAAAACGTAAGTGGAATCATGGCCATTAATACTTTAAAAAGGGATGCGCCATATTGGTTAGGCCTACGTGAATCTCAAAACAGAGAAGATGAGCGTAGAGCTAATGAAATGGCATGAAAGTTGGAAATGGAAGAGTTGGAGCTGAGAAAGAAAGAAGAAGAGGAGAAAAGGAGAGTTGATGAAGAAAGGAGAAGAAGAAGGGATGAGGAAGAAAGGAAGAGGAGAGCCGAAGAAGAAGAAAGAAGAGGATGACAGCAGCAGATGAGATGAGAAGATAGCTGTCAGAAATTTTTTGTTTTGTATTTTTACAATGTACTTGCAATATACATACAACAATGTAAGTGCCTGAATATACTTTGAATAAATTTTCAAACATTCATTTTCAATTCTTTATTTTATGGCACATGATGTTGTAGAAAAGTTTTGGCATCATTATAAAGGGGGAAATTGTTAAGAAATTTATTGTATAGATTTTGATGATGCTTAGAAAACTTTTATTAGAAAGTTGGCAAACCCCAATTCTTTATGTAATTTCTACTTTGTAATATTTAGATAAATTAGCTGAGTCAATAGCAACTAAGTAGAAGTATGCAGAAGACTTACGGAAGGATGCATATAGCAATCAGCTGAGTCGCAGCTGAGTAGATCAGAAGAGCTTCAGTCATGTACATCAGCTAATTCTTTCAGAAGACTTACAACAGAGTAATTCAAGGAATGAAAGAAATGACTCAACTCAAGGGGTAAAGAAGCCTAAGGACTTAAAGACAATTAAAGATGTCGACTATGTTGAAAGTATAGAACTTACCTATTTCGGTAAGGGTGGCAAACCTGCAACCTTAAAGTGTCCATCTTTGAAACAAAGTGCAAGAAGCTTGAACAATGAGAAGCATACATGACTCAACCGTTTCAAGAGCCTGGCAAGTACTAAATCTCAAAGGTTGGGTCAAAATCAATGTCGATAAACAAGACAAGCAACGAATAAAAATAAGAGTTTGAATTTTGTCTATCTCATCAAAGGACAAAATTTGAACTCCTATTATAGAAGGATGATAAATTTACAGGGAGACAAAGTGAGCAATTATTCGAAGGAACATAGAACTTGAAATCATTCAAACAATATTTGCAAATACTCTCTCAAGAAAAAAATCATACATCCTCAAACCTCCATCGAAAGACACTTTATCCAACACATTAATGTGGAAGATAGAAATTGTTCTTCAAAGTTGAAGAGGAAAACATTTGTCAAAAGCAAAGGGGTCTATATTTCCAAGAAGTGAAGGAAATATAGTGAGGTTCAAGGTCGAACTAGATTCAGGTCTAAAGGAAGTTTGTGTGATCTATTCCTGAAGATTTGAACATCTGAAGTAGTGAAGGAGCTGCCTTCTAAAGAGCTGAGTCCCAAAAGTATAGTTGGTTGTGTGATCAAAGCTAAATTGGACTGTTGTACTTTTGTAACAAAGTTATTGTTACATTAGTGGATTACTCCTAGAGTACGAGAAGAGTGGAGTAGATGAATTACCCCATCCTCGAACAACTATAAATCTGTGTTGTTTATATTCTGCATTTAATTTCTGCAAATTTATTTACTTGTTATATATTCTATCCTACTAACAATAACCAATCCAAAAACTATAAGTGTTGACAAACCAATTTTAAAAAAAGGGTGTAGGGCTTCTGTTGTTAATCAAGAAAACCGAAATTTCTAAAAGTTAACTACATTCATCTGAGTTACTCTATCAACAGCTCTCTCTGAGTCTGTTAAGTGGTTAACACTTCTGTTGAATCTTAACACATCTGTCTTTCAAAAGACTAAGCTATTTTCTTGTAAAACTCTGATTTAATTAAGAATCGAAAATTTGGAAAATCTATTCAACCCCCATTCTAGACTTTACTCACACCCCTTGGGACCTACACACAACCTGGTAGTCCAAGTGGCTACGAAGATCTAGAGGAGAGTGAATAGATTTTCCCGATTTTCCAATGTATGCCCTATTTATTGAATATGTGAAAAACTCTACAAGAATGAGATAGATATAAGAAGAATGAATACAATGATTTAAAGTGGTTCAACTCATGTAGAGCCTAATCCATTATCGCATGGTATGTCCGAGTGGATTTCGAAAAGAAAAAATGTATTAATTGATACCAAACAATTACAACTTTACCTTGAAGAGCACCAAATTCTTCTTACAACCTTGAAGAGCCGTAAACTATTCAACACCTAAAGAATCAACCAAGTGTGTTCTTACCAAAAGAACACTTAAAAAGTATGTCTTATTTTGGATGACTTGACAATCAAGATTAAAACTCAAATGAAAGTATACAACTATGTAAATGCAAGTGTAATTAAGAAAAGAAGCTTAATAAGCAAGATGTGAAAGTTTAGTGCTTAGGCTATTACAACAAGAGTATGAAAATGAAAATAAGCTTTAGAAATTTGCTGAATTTTTCTTTTTGTGATGTACAATATAAATGTGTTGTTTTTTTATCTTCTAATGCTTCATCTATTTATGGAAGTGCTCCAAGATGTAGTCTTCAATATAGACTAATCCTAATTGAATTTTGTTGCAAAAGAAGGATCAAAATATAGCTCCGAACAATGTTTAATAAATGTAAATCATAATTTCTGAGAAGTGTTTATTCAATAGATAGAATTTGCTATCAAAAGACTATAGCGACCGGTAGCTATGTTGAAAATTTGAATTATTAGATTGTTGAATTAAGTTTTGATGTAGTATGGCATCTAGGGCGACCCGTCACTGAGTCTATACCACAGTGACTGATTTCTATGGATCGTGATTGTTCGCCTTAGAAACATAGAAGAAAAGATAGAAAACTCAAACATTCAGGCACCGGTCGCTATAGGGGGCGACTGGTCGCCCTCCTCTAGAATTTCTCTTTATTCTGTTTTATGTTTTAAAATATTCAGGTACGAGTCTCCCTACTAGGGCAACCAATTGACCTCTTCATAGATAAGTTGTTCGATTTTTGTCAAAAATAAAGTTCAAGAACAACTTCAATAATTTAGTATAAATCAACTTTTGGAAACATTGTTTTGGTATAAACCTCATATATGAAATCATCAAAATAAAAATGAAAACATTGATCTAACACAACCAACTTGCTTCAGCTACGCTCTTTGCTAGTAGACATGTGCTTGGTGTGGAAGTTGACCAATCTACCACATACATGTTCTTCTTTCTAATCCCAGATAACACTATTTCATTATTTCAACATCTCTTATCTGGCATAATCCCATGTTGAATCCAACATTATATCCTTTGTTAGAAAGTTAGTTGAAGTTTAAGCCTTCAACATATACTATGAAAACGGAGAAATGTTTACAAAGATGGAAGCTATTTTAGAAGAATAGAGAGAGACGGTTAGCTAACAGAATTTAACTAACTCTAACAGAATTTGTAACTAACTGTGTACAAACACTGAAGCATAAGGTACAACACTAATACACCCCCTATGTATCTGGATGAGCTGAGGGAACCACATGTTGTAGGAGAAGCTTGTCACATAAAAAATGGAACTGACCAGTAGTGAAAGGCTTGGTAAAAAGATCAGCGGTTGCTCTCCAGATGGGATATGCCTAACATCAATTTCTTTGGCCATGACTTTGTCCCTAACAAAGTGAACACCGATTTCAATATGCTTAGTTCGGGCATGAAAAACTGGATTGGAAGCAAGTGCAGCAGCACTCTAGTTATCACACCAAATAATTGTAGGACTCTCAATCTGAACCCCCAAGTTCCTTGAGCAAGGAATCTTTAGATTGCGTGTGAAAAATTGTAGATAAAACACTCTAAACCTCATGTGAAGATCAACAACGGCTGAGATGACCTAATATAGATTCACTGATTGAAGAAAGTAACCAGCTAAGGAGAAATTGATCCTTCCTCATCCAATTCAAGTGTTCAACACTAACTGCAGATTCAGTTGAAGAACTTGCCTCCGGAGATGCAGGGATATCCATACCAAAAAGTAAATTTTCAAAACCATAGGCTCTAACTGTAGAAAGCACCTGTAACTTCCAGTAATTGAAGTTGTTTCTATCCAATCTCAGAGTCATCGACGAAAAATATGGAATTGAGCTTGCAAGAATAAAAGAAATAGATTCAGAAGCCATCTCTGTAGAAGAAGAAGCAGGAACAGTAAAAAAATCGCCGAAAATGAATGCCAGAGAGATTATTGGAGGATCACCAGAGCCTTAGCTCTTGATACCATACTGAAATATAAACTGAGCATAGTTATATATTTTGTATATATGAAACTGAGGAATGTTTACAGAGATGGAATCTATTTATAGAAGAATAGAGATAGACGGTTAGCTAACATAATTTAACTAACTCTAATAGAATTTGTGACTAACTGTGTACAAACACTGAAGCATGAGGTACAACACTAATACTATATCTGTGATTTCCAAGCCATTTTTCTTGATTGATCCAGTGCCCTTGATTTCCCCAGGATCTTCATTTCCTCCAAATATGACTTTAGATATTTTTTCTTCCTTGAATTTTGTTAGATTGCTTTTATTCTCGGTCATGTGTTTTGAACATCCACTATCCATGTACTAGGTTCATTGGCACTTAGCTCTTCCCTAAACCTGCAATCAAGAAAATCAAACTTTAGGTACCCATATTTGTGTAGATCCTGAGAGGTTAGCACTATATGGTGTTCCAACCAACTTATAGACAAATGGTCTGACTCTAACGGGTTGCCACCTTTTAGTTCCATAATCATAATGATTTTTGGCAAATTGTTTGCGTGCCTTTGCTACATATGTCTGTCTTTTTTATTTGTGTGTTTGTGTATGCATGTGTACACTTGCATTCTTGTGATAATATGAGAAGTGTTGTCCTCTGTGTGCATGGTGTCTTGATGTGAAAGTGTGCCAATTTTTATGCCAAGGGAATGACCTATATTAATTCTTAGGCCTTTGCCATTGTAGCTTGTTTCCCTTTGGAATCTGCTGATATTTCATGGGTGGGTTCCTATCACCTTATTTTGGATATTTTCTACCATTACTATCATATGTTTTCTTTCTTTGAAAGTTTATGGATTCATTGGTAGTTCTATTTAATTTAACCAAATACTTCTTGTTCGGAGTTTGCTGATGGACTCTTCTGAATTTGGTTTCAGCAGTCGTTTCAGTATACTCAGTTGTTTTTTTTTTCCTTTGTCTTTGTATCCAAGATAGCATGTGTGTGCTTTTTTGGTGATATGAGGGTGCAGTATATGGAGTCTTAGGTTGTGATTGGTTGTGCTTTCATTCTGTCCACTTTCATTTTCTGAAAGAATAATGGTGAAATTTGTTCTAAAAGTGAAAGTTGGATGTGAAGAGAAAAAGTAATGAATGTGTTGATATGATGGAAAATCTTTTAGAGATGTTGATTGTTCGTGAAAAAATCTGTAGTGAAAAATATAATGCAAGAAAATTGAATAAAAATGAAAAATTCATCAAAAATAGACAATATTGGCCTCACTTTATATCTTTTATAATCAAGATTAAGAGATAAAATAAAAATAGTTACAAATTAAATAAATTAACAGAATTTTGTATATGAATAAGGGGAGGAGAGAGAAATAAATGGTGTAATTAGGCATTGAGAAGTGTGAGAAAGAAAGAGAAAAATAAATTTAGAAAGAAATGAGATTTTCTTTGAAAAATTTTCATCTCTTACACAAACAATCACACTTCCAACTAAATTTTCACTCAAAAATGAAAATTGGGAAAGTTTCACAACCAATCACAACCTTGGATGCAACTATATCATTCTGTCTTTCCTTTTGAGCTTGAATTTAATTGGACTTTAGATCTGAAAATAGCTCATGCTTTGATATTTTTGTGAGGTTTATGGAGTGCCTCAATGCCATTACCTTTATTTCTCACTCAGCTTGAAGGGCTTTTAGGATCTTCATACACATTTGCTTTTGTGTATATTCCTTGCCAAGAGTGATAACTCATTTGTTATCTCTGTGAATCTTGCATCCAACTGATCCAATGACTCCTTGGTCTCCATCTTGAAATTTTCAAACTTTTGGAATGCAACTATAAGCTTGTTCTCCTTTATTTGTTATGTGCCCTCAATAATTAGAGTAAGCTTATTCCAAATCTCTTTGTTTGTTCTGTATGACTTGACCTTATTGACCATGGTTTTGTCCAACGTCTTGTACAGAATATCCTTTGCAACATTATCTAAGTTGTGCTTTTTTGTTCCTCATTTGTCTATTCACTTATAGGCATATCAACCTCAGTTGCTCTTGAAGATCATCTCCTACATCTGTTGCTCTAGCCACAATTGTATTCACCTTTATGATTATTATGGGTCCATCCTCGATGACAAACCACATTTCATCGTGTAGTACACAAAGATATGCTTGCAAATTTATTTTCCAGTCATCAAATTCTTCAATGGAAACCATAGGAATACAAGTTGGATTTGCTTCAAATAATAATAACTCTTTGAAAAATTGAAAAACTAAGCGTGTTGATATTTTCAAATATGAAGATCTAGTTCAAGAATAACGATGCGGAATGTTCTTTGAACCAACTACTACGATACGACTTGTAGGTCCTGTGGGGTGTTGGGTAAAGACTTGAAGGGGGTTAAATTTACTTTACAATTTTTGATTTATTATGCAAGCCAACTTGTGTTCACGAAGAACACGCAATAATTTTTCTAATTTAGAAGGAGATAAAGAAGCGAGTAAATAATTATCGGGTAAGTATTATTCTATCCCAAAAGATGTTTCAAAGTTTGTTTAATTCTAAAGTCCCTTTTGAGCATTTTCAATAATAACATTTTCGAATTTGACCTTTAGTTTTTCTTTTTCAACTTGGTTAACATCAAGGGAGAATATAGTCATGTAAATCTATGTCATTAATTAATTCATCATCGCATCTCAAACAACAAAATATAAGATTCAATTAAGTTACATCATCCTCTAGAAATGAAAATTTAGCTCATGATGATATTCATAAAATTCAACAACAAATGATCAAACATGTTCTACTACAAATTACAAAGCAAGATTTAAAAAAGAGGGTAAAAAGAAACTTGTATGTATCCGCATTGAAAGATTTCTCAAGCTTCTTGTTGTAAGCTCCCGCTCCTTGTCACCCTTCCTACCAATCGCCATCGAGCAAATGTGGCAAACCATACAAATCGTAGAAAAACAAAAACTATAAAAAAACTGAAAGATTGTGTATTAAGAATTGATCGTGTTCTCAATTGTCAAGGGGTGTCCTTCAAACTACTCGAACCGGGACTATTTATAGCAGACAAACTCCTTCCCGATACACATGGTTTTTGTTGTCCATTATCATATGTCTCCCATCAATTCTTCTTTTGATGTGTACTTCGTTTTTTCTTTCCTTTTGGATGAATATTATTTCCCTTGTGTAAAAGATGTTATTCGTTATTTCAATCGTGTAAAGTTGAATTATTGTTGAAGGATGTTTGGTAGGTATCGCGGCATCATTGAATGTATCATGGTATGAAACAGGTAAAATTGGGGTTCAACCGTGAGACAAACACGATGCACCACGGTACACGTAGTAAAAAATACTTTGTATTGCGGTACACATGCCCCTGCATCAGCAGTATAGGTGCAATTTGTAAGGTGTACCATGGTACATCGTGTGGTACTGTTCAAACGATGTTTCTTGATTTCTCTTTATTTCTTACAGGTGGTATGGATTTGTGTATCGTGGTACAACTCATTTTTCATAATGTTTTGTCCATTTTATTGATTCTTTGATACCTTGCTACCTATTACAACTCGATATACAACTTCAACAATAATTTTGACTCAAACTACTCAAAAACAACATAATTTTTAAGTCTACGATACCTAATTTGTTGATAAAATTCTAACTTAACAAGAGGAGGAGAGTTAACCACTCAAGAGTTATCTTGAGAAGGTTGTTATCACTTAGTGTTTTATAGAGTTAAGCAGTTGATTGTACATCAAATATATGACAGAATATAAAGTTAGGAAATTTGTTATATAGATTTTGATGATGCTTAGAAAACTTTGTATTAGAAAGTTAGCAAATAGTAGAAGACTTGTTGAAGAATGCAGAGAAGAATCAGTTGAGTCACAGGTGAGTGAATTTAGAAGACCTTAAGTCAAGTACATCAGCTAAGTCTTTCAGAAGACTTACAGCAGAGTCAACCAAAGAATGATTGAGATGACTCCAATCAAGGGGTAAAGCAACTGAAGGACTCACAAACAACTGTAAAGAGTCTGTTGTGTTAAAGTCAAAGACCTTACATGTTTTGGTAATGGTGGCAGACCTGTAACCTTAAAGCGTTCCTGCTAAAAGAGTGTGAGAAGCTTGAGTCAATGAGAAGCCTGCAGAACTTTGATCTTTTCAAAAGCTTGCAAATATCAGTTTAACAAAGTTGGGTCCACATCAAAGTTGCAGAAACAAGACAATCCAACAAACTAAGAATTTTGTCTATCTCTTCAACGGACAAAATTTGAACTCCTAAAAGGCTAAGGAATTTTCAGAGAGATATAGAGATCATTCATACAAAGCAAGACACAGAACATAGAAGCATTCAAGCAAGAACTGCAAATACTCTCTATCAAGCAATATTCTAAATCCTCAAGCCTAAATCTAAGACACTTCATCCAACACTCTCACGTGGAAAGATAGAAGTTATTCATTAAGTTGAAGAGGAAATCATTTGTGAAAGTAAAGGAGTTTATATTTCCAAGAAGTGAAGGAAGTATAGCGAGGTTCAAAGTCGAGCTTAATCAATCCCGAAGATTTGAAGAGTCGAAATAGTATGACATTTGCCTTGTGAAGAGTTAGGTCCCAAAAGATTGTCAGTTGTATGTTCAAAGCAATCTTCAACTATACTTTTGTGACAATGCTATCGATGCATTAGTGAATTCCCCGGAGTAGGAGAGGAGTGGAGTTGAGGAATTACCCCATGCTTGAACCACTATATTTTTGTGTTCCTTAAATTCTCGCACTTTAATTTATGTATTTTGTTTACTTGCTTTATTTACAATCGAACTTGATAATAATCAACCAAAAGTATAAGTGTTGATAAAGGTTATAAGACTTCCGCTGTAAATCAAGAAAAATAATTTTGTAAAAGTTAACTTCATTCAGTTGAGTTACTCTATCACCAAATTTCTCTCTCGAGTTTGTTGAGTGGTTAACTCTTTTGTTGAAGCTTAACACAATAGTCTTTCAAACGACTTAGTTCTTTTCTTCTAAACTCGAAAATTTGGGTAAAGTCTATTCACCCCCCTCTTCTAGGTAAAGTCCATCCAACCCCCTTCCCCTTCTAGACTTTAATATGCACCCCTTGGGACCTACAAAAGTGCGTAAATATAATAGCAATAAAATAACAAAGCAACAATTTATAGTGGTTTGAGGATGGGATAATTCTTCTACTCCACTATTCTCCTACTCCAGGAGGAATCCACTAATATAACATGTAACCTTTGTTATAATAGTACAGTCCAAATAGCCTTGATCACACATCTAACTATGCTCGGGACTCAACTCTTTACCAAGCATCCGCCTAGTTACTTCATCTCTCAGATAAATCGTCGAATTTGTTCACACAACCCTCCTTTAATTGTAACTTGGTTTGATCTTGAACTTTAATACACTTCCTTCAATAATTGGTAGTATAGACCCTTGTTTGTTTTCACAATATTTTCCTCTTCAACCAATTAATAGCTTCAATCTTTCATAGTGTGTGTTGGATGAAGTGTATTGAACATGTTTGAGAATTTCGATAAAGTTCGAGAGAGAGTATTTGAATATTTTTACTTGAATGCTCTTGCGACTTATTGTTCGCACTTATTTTTGCTCTCCGAAAAACCCTCGGCTTTTATAGTAGGAGTTTGAATTTTGTCCATTGAAGAGATAGATAAATATTCAAAGCCTACTTTGGGTTCGTTGGCTTGTCTTGTTTTGCAGTTTTCCATTATTGTACCTAAGCTTTATGCGGGTTACAAAACGTGTCACCTCCTACTTGCTTCATATTTGTTTATTCCTTATCCTTATAGCTTGAGTACTTTAAGGTTTCAGGTACGTTCTTGTAACTAAAACAAGTAACTTTTTTAGACTTGCTACAACGGACTTCTTCAGGTCTTAGTCCTTCAGTTGTTTTACCCCTTTTAACTTAAGCTTGAGTGTTACGAGTTATTCGTCGATTGAATATGTTGTTTAGTCTTTTGAAAGACCTGGTTGTCGTACTCGATAAGAGTCTTCTTCATTCATTCGGTTGAAAGACAATTTGGTTCATCCCACCACTTAGCTTTGAGTATTCTCGATGATTTCTTCAAACAAGTCTTTCACGTAATTCTACGGTTTCAAGTCACCTAATTTCTAAGCATCATCAAAGTCTATACAATAAATTTCCAAACAACTATCACAACGACAAAAGGAAAAATCCTAGAGTAATTAATCCATTCTCCATATACGTTTCTATCGAAATGATATACGTTGAATAGAAGCGAGAATATTTTGCCGCATATATTGGTTCATGTGCTCGAATCAGATCGCGAAGACGGATATTATTACTAAAGGAATTAGGGAAAATTTACTAGCTATATCATGAAGGAATTTCTCGAAAGGATTCTTATCCTTAATCGAGGATTTAAACAAACAAAAATTATGATCGGTGGAGTAGGTGATACCCATGGTACAAGGTGAAATCACCACCAATCTATTTCATGACACAGAGCGGATGTTACGCTAGGAAATTTCCTACAGACATTCAAAATATTTACTCAAGGAAATGAGACAAGAAAGCTTATTTTCACAACAATATGTGATAAAAAGATTATTGTCCAAAGACTGCGGGAAGCATTTTATAGATAAATGCCTATCAATTTTCGCAGCAAGTGTGGTGATGAAACCAAACATCAAAATCCAAAATTGAAGGATAATAGAAGATTTGGTTAAGAATTGTTATCCTTTCAACAATATAAATCAAGTAGAAAACATAAGGGAAGATGAGATAATAATGTGTATTAAATCAAAGTGAATGGAGAAGAACGAGTACCTCCAGAAGCTATGTCAAGACTAATGATGAGCCTAATAGATAATCCATAGAGTGATGTTACCTTGGAAGAAGTGATATCACTCGAGGACGTCAAAAAAAGAATCCAAAGGAATTACAATGAAGACCCTTTGGCGTGGTGAGATAAGAATAAGCTCAAAGCTTCCTTAAAAGTCCATATTGGGAAGGAATATGAGTTCCTAAGATCCAAACAAATCCTTATGAACTAAGAGGATCGTTGGGATATGCAAACTATAATTAAAGAACATCTTGACCGTAAGTTAATATCACCAGGAGTTTCTCCATGTAGTAGTCCATGATTCTTAGTTAGGAATCATGGAGAAATCCAAAGAGGAAAGCCAAGGTTTGTTATTAATTGTAAAAGGGTTAATAACATCTTGGATCGACGATTATTATATCCCATGTACAGAACATCTGGTTAACTGAATCAAAGGTGCCAAGATATTTGATCGCTAAAATCTTTTCGCTAAATCGCAAGTGTACAGTGTAGTTTTATAGATAGTGGCAAGCAAGGTCGAATTTCACAGGGATTGATCTGAAGCACATGAATTATAGCAAATCTCATACTCTATTTTATTGATGCGATTGTAAAACAAGAAGTGTATCTAATTAACCCTAAAATTATTTAAACTAAAATATCTAATTACTGTAAATCACCAAACTTCACAAGACTCAATCAATCACAAGAGCAATCCTAGGACTATGATCTTAACATGCTTCATCAATATTAGTTTCAATTAGTGTTTCACAAAAACCAGTTTCTGTGTATCTTTGGGTTTAATTCCTAACATAGTTTATTCCCTCTCCCGAAGCAAACAACCCGTATATCAATATTGAATTTCTAGTATCCCCACTCAACTATCAATATCAACTCCCAAAAGCATATAGAATTTAACTAAACCCCCACAAACATCGTAAGTCTCCCGACTCTACACTCGTTTATGTTATGAATCCATTATCTAATATTTGATGTCATCTCCAGAATTATGAACTAACAATTTAAGAATGCAAATTATCGGCCAGATAATCTATAAGAAATAAGCCCACAAATTCATAAATAGATAACAAGAAACCTATTAATTTGAAACAATCAAACTAGAATTAACATGAATCCGCAGTTTTGATCACGTCCTGGAATCGAAAGATTTAGCCTAACATAATTGTTCGCAAATTCATAGACAAACATGTAAACAAAGAGTCACGCATGGAACTAAGACGCAACGTAAAAACTCTAGACTATGATCTTTGAAACCTGGGCGTAGATGGATCAGTCTTCACAATCGAACTTTTGTGCCTTCGTGGTTGGTAGAAGTCTTGTGTTGTTCTTTGTTGTAACCGTTTTTCTTCTCTCTAATGTGTATTATTTTCTCCCAAGTGTGTTATATCTGACTTTAGGGTTAAGTCTTCCTTTTATAGTTGCCTTTGAGGATCCCTTTTAGAGTCCCTGCAAAATTAGGAAATAAAATCTGTTGTCGTAGGAAAATCGCACGGCCGTGTGCACCTCACACGGCCAGACTGTTTGACATATTCTCAGTCTCTGAGATCGCACAAATCCATTTACACGACCGTGTGAAATTACACGGACAGATCATGTGATCTTTTCTCTGTAAACCAATTTTGGGGCCTCTCACACGGCCATGTAAAATTCACATGGGTTGGTCATGTGAGTTGTCCTTCCTTAGATTCTTTGCATCTTTGATCGTCCCTTGGCTTTCGGCATTCCGTCCCAGTTGTTCCCCTAATATCCTTCCAAATATATCTCAATTTCCTGCAAAATACATAAGAATACACAGTATCACATCCAACAAGAGAAACTAACATAAATACACTTAGTATCCATGCACATATTTCAATTATATGCCCAAATATACCTCTAAATGCATGCATATTTCACATGTATTAAATTCTCCCAAACTTAAACCATTGTCCATCCTCGATCAAAATAAGAAAAATAATCGCATACAATTGGGTAGATTACACAACACCAGAACACCACAAATACAGAATCTCATTAATATCCATTCTTTAGTAAACATGTAATTCATTCTCAAATAGTTTTCAATTGCAAATTATGCATCATCAATACTCATTCGGGTATTCAACATCGTAACTCACCAGATAAGTGTATCACTCACACTCTCAAAGTAAATAAAAATGTGTATACTCTCAAATTAATTCAATGTTTTTAGATCTACCATAAGCTTGCAAATCGTCTCATATCTCTACCACTAAAGTGTGCACAATTTAAGAATAAAAAAGAACTTTCTCATTTGGTTGTAATGTAGGCTCTTTGGTTACGGTAGGAAAAATATGGATTAAGTGACTCAAACCTGAGCAAATAGAACTATGAGTACTAACAACTTCTATCCACTTTATTTAAGAAGTATTCATTTATTTTTTTCCATTTTCACTTCATACTTCTTATTTAACCCTTTTTCTTCTTGTTCATTCTTTGGCCATTGCCTTCTTTGTTTTACCTTAAGCTCAATTTTCCCGATTCTTTCTTCTTCTTTTTTTCAAATGGTCAATTTTTCATTAATTTTTTTTTTCGAGATTCCTTCATTCACATAGTCACCTTTCATCCCTCTAACCAATCATCTTTTCAAAATTAAACCACACCCTTCCTCAATTTTTACATCTCTATAAGCTCATGTTTCTGTAAAAGAATATGTCAAGTTAAGGCTCAAAACGTGTCTAACAAGAACTTAAGGCTAGGCTCAAATTGGCTAACTAGGGAATCATGAGTTCATAGGTAGGCTTGTAGGCTAAACAGGCTTAAACAAAAATAGCCTTAGATCATCTTCAAAAATTGCACACACATGTAGTTTCAATAGAGATATCAATGCAAGTCCTAGAGTCCAAACAACATGATTGACACACTCAGCAAAAATAAGACTGCATATGATAGAAGCAGTAATAGGCACAAAAGCTCACATGCTTATTTTTCACATCATGCTCAAATATCCAACTTTCTTAATCAATACCATATAAGCAAAAGAAATCTTTTCTCAAATTCAATACATGCAAACTAAGTATGACTCCTCATAAGATTAAGTATTTGCAGTAAAATCACAAAAAAGGCACTCCATTCTTATTCCATGACTCTATCAAACTCACACAAAAGCAGTAAACGTGCTAAAGCAATAAACGTGCCTATGAAACTAAAAACAATTATGCAAATTTATATGAATCTACATACAACCTATATGCTATGCAAATATGCATAAGTACACTATCTTGCATTCTTGACAACCCCCCCAAACTTAAATCATTTTTCATCCTAAAAAACATAGGAAAGTTATCAAAAAAAGAGAAAAGAGCGATAAGTACTTACATCGATTACTGTGGCAGAGGCGGCGAAGGATAGTGGCCTTGATGAATGTGCCACTGATCCATACGGTAAATCAAATCGTACATCTATTATTGGCGTTTGTTGATTTCACCAAATTGCTGCAAGTATTCTGAATGATACTCGTCAAGTGTTGCAGACAATTGGTACATGTCATCTATCAAAGATCCCACACGGGACTCCAACCACTCAATTTACTCGCTCAAATCCTCCATGGACCTACTCCTCGCCGGGAGGATTTCAGTCTATCAGTCACAATTGGGGGCTCATCCCCTGCTTGTTCTTCTGGAGCTTCTAAAGTTCGACTATTCTATATAAGCCAATTAGCATGCTCTCTAATTGCGGTGGAAGCCGAGTTGGGGAGTTTAAACCTTGTACGATCTGCATGCTACAACCAATAATCACGTCTGTCAAATTGTATCAATTTTAGACGCTTAAATCAATTTTTCTCCCGCCTCCAGCAGTCGCATAAAAGCTCAAATCCACATTTTAGTGCTCTGCGATTGGCATAATTAATCCCTCCACATATATTTCACCATTTTGCTGATTCTTAACCCTCTCGAACTGTCGTGCAATAAAAGCCCCAACATTAGGCACCACCTTAGTACCCGAAGCCATACACCATAATATAAAAAGCTCATCAAATCGTGGCACCCCTTTGACATCAGCCCTAGCAAAAATAGTCGTAGCTAATGTACACTACATATATCGGAATACTGGATTTTGAATAGGTGAGGCTTTGGAAGACCCACTCATCAAAACTCGGCATCCAGAGATGTCTCCCAAAATCAAGTATATAAAAATCCTCATGTTCTTTAACCCCATATGCCGATGTTTGATAAATTTCATTCAATTGATGTAAGGTAAGTTACCTCTCCACATTAGGCATCCAAAATTTCACACCCATCAACATCATATTTTTCTTGACCAATTCAAAAGTTCTAAAATTTCAAGCGTTAAACTAAATAAGTAGACCAATTCCTATTTAACATGACATACAATCAACTATCCACACAATGTTCTAAAATCATCTGACAACCCCAAAGTAGTAAGATAGTGATTATCGGGGTACCTTGTGGCAACCAAGTCGTGGAGATAGACATATTCCCAATGATTTTGATGTATCTCATCTGTAAGGTAGACATTTGAGAATTCGGGTGTATTCATGGTAATTTTCAGAACGGGCTCCACAGTTAGCTCCCTTTTTCTTTGCCTTCGAGCACCTACACCTCTTGAAGACATGATTCATATGAATTAAGCTTGAGAAGATTCACAATTTTCGAATTCACTCCCTAAACTTGAAGAGAAAGAAGTAACAATGGAGATTTGGAAGGATTTTGTTGTGAATTTTTTAAGGGGAAAGGGAGAATGAGCCCTAGCTTTAAGAATTGAAGAGTAGATTGAAGAAATTTTGGAGTGGGAAAGGAGTTCTAAGGAGAGAAAAATCGATCCTAGGGTTAGAGAGGAAGAAAGCATGAAAATTTTGGGGTGTTTGTGTTTAAAAAGGGAAGAAAATCGGATTCGGGCATTGCGCACATAGGTCGTGTGAATGGTCACACGCCCATTTGAAATGCTCTATGTTACTACTGTACGTTCTATCTATGTGGGATGATCCACATGACCATGTGAATTTCACACGGTCTGGTCATGTGAATGGTTCTCTGACTTTGCAATTTTGAACCATCCACACAGTCGTGTGATTTACATTCCGATTTTTTTTTATAATTCAGAGTATGTTCAGACGCCTCCTACACAACAACTCATAAAAACAAACAAATGTAAAAATTAAGAAATAGTTAGAAACAAAAACAAAAATCAAATGAACAAAAGCGATTAAAAATTTAGTTGCCTCCCAAAAAGCGCTAAGTTTTACGTCTTCAGCCAGATGCCTGATTTTCATAAGGCTCAGTCAAGAACATAGTCGATGCTTCATGTTTCTTTTCTTGCTCGTAATAATGCTTAACTCATTGCCCATTAACAGTGAAAGTTTGACCGCCCTTTACTAACAATTCAATAGCCCCTGGCGGTAATACCTTTTCTATAACAAATGCACCCGACCACATTGATTTGAGCTTATCCAGAAAAAGTTTTAACCGAGAATTATACAAAAACACAACTTATCTGGGCAAAAACTCTCTTCTCAAAATTCATTTATCATGCCATCTCTTCGTGCGATCTTTATAAATCTGACCTTTCTCATAAGCATCTTGGCGGAATTCTTCTAACTCACTTATTTGCAATTTTCCTTTCTCACCTACGGCCGTCATGTCAAAATTCAGCTTTTTCACCATCGAAAATGCCTTACATTCTAATTCAACTAGAAGGTGGCATGGTTTCCCAAAGACCAATTGATACGGCGACATATCTAAAGGTGTTTTGTACGCCGTACGATAAGTCCGTAAAGCATCATCAAACTTCAAAGCCCAATCTTATCGATTCGTACTAACCGTTTTCTTAAATATCTGCTTGATCTCTCTGTTCAAAACTTCGGCTAGACCATTCGATTGCGTGTGATAAGTGTTAGATAAATGTTTTTATCATGATTTTGATGATTTTGTTCGATTTTGTTCAAATGAGTTTTCAAACCAAAACAATGTCCCTAAATGTTGTCTAAATACTTCCGATCGACTTAAAATGTTTTTACTATTTTTTGGAGTATTGTTTGGAGTTTATTTTCGATAAAATATTGGACAACACATTTGTTTCAGGCTCGACCGGTCGCCCTATAGGGCAACCCGTACCTGAGTTGAGTTTTGAAACAGAAAATGGGACGTAGAAAAAAAGAGGGAGGGCGACCGGTCGACCCCTGGGCAACCGGCACCTGGGAGTTCCTATTTTAGTTCAGTCTTCTCTGTTTCGTATTTTTATCAACCCCAACCGGTCATAGTCAAGGGCGACCGGTCGCACCCCCCTCCGACCGGTCCCCCTGTGTAAAATTCGCAGAAATTCAATTTCAATCTTATCTCTGCATGACCGGTCGCACCCCTGTTTTGTCAGCAAACTATCCGTTGCATTTTCTGACAGCTTTTCCCTATTTTGTGGGATTGATTTCTAACAGCTATTTTGATGATTTTAAATGGTGTCTTTTGCAGCAAATCACTCCCCAAGGAGGAGCCTATGTCTAGAAATGAAAGCCAAGTCCTCTCCTATAAATAGAGGCTTCATTCAAGCAACAAGAGAATACACTCTACACAAGCAAAGAGCAATCAAGCAAACACTTTCATATATCTTGTTGTATTAGCCTTAGCACTTTCACTTGCACAAATTTGAGGTCTAGGCTTTCAATTCTTGATTACACTTGTACTCATATTGTATCAATCATTATTGAGTTGTAATCTTGATTTTGGTCATCATTCAACACAAGACATCCTTGTGAGTATTCTTGTGGTAAGAATACACTTAGGTGATCTAGGTTATAGGTGTTTGAAGGTTGTGGTAATCTTCAAAGGTGTTGTAAGAGGGTTGTGGTAATCCTCAAGGTGGTGAAAGAGGGTTGTGGTAATCCTCAAGGTGTTGTATTAATTTTTGGTAAATTAATAAAATCTTTTTTTCTTTTTGAAATCCATCCCGGATATACTGGGGTGGTAGAGGATTAGTCCCTAGGTGGGTTGAACCTCTATAAATCGAAGTGTGTTGTTTAAATTATGCACTTAGCATTTCATCTTTGCTTGAGTTTTTCAAAAAAGAGGGCGAAATCTGAAAAACCGAGATAATCTATTCACCCCCCCTCTAGATTATCATAGCCACTTGGACTAACAATAAGCTGCGGCGACTCTATGCCTACTCCATATTTTTCCATGAGATTATTAGACAACGTATTACAAAAGTGAGAGCCCCCATCACTAACTAGAGCTTATGGAGTACCAAATCTTGTGAAGTTATTCTTTTGTAAGAACTTTAACACAATCCGTACAACATTTGTTTTTGTTAGAATCGCCTCTACCCACTTGGATACATAATCCACCACAAGGAGAATGTACATGTACCTGCATGAAGAAGGAAACGGCCCCATAAAATCTATGTTCAACACATCAAATAACTCAACTTCCATCATGTTGGTCAGTGGCATCTCATGCCACCTAGAATTGTTCCCATTATTTGACACCGAACGCACTGTAACACAAACTTGTACTAGTCTTTAGAAATTGAAGGCCAAAAGAAACCATAGTGTAATATCTTTGCCGCAGTACGCGTTGGTCCAAATTGACCCCTGCTTGGCAATGAATGGCATTGTTCCATGATACTTGCCCATTCTTCTTGGGGTATACACCTCCTAATCACCAAATCTTAACATTGTTTGAACAACAAGGGATAATCCCACACCTCACGAAGGAATTTCTTCCTTTGATGATATGTGATATCCGGTGGTAAAACCCCACTTACTAGATAATTCACAATGTCAGCGTACCATGGTATAGTTGCCTCTGCCATCGATTTTGATTCATCTGGAAAAGTCTCTTTGATGGTTATGCCCGTTGTTTTCTCATTAGCCGTCTGCTCTAGTTGTGAGAGATGATCCGCCACCACATTATCACTTCCCTTACGATCTCAAATCTCTATGTCAAACTCTTGCAACAAGAGTATCCATCGAATGAGTTGTAGGTCCCAAGGGGTGTGGTGTAAGGTTTAGAAGGGGGGGTTGAATAAACCTTACCAAATTTTCGATTTAGTCTTTTTAAAATGGTTCAACAGAGTTGACTCAATTCAGTTGTGTCCTTGGGGGACAACTAAGTTGGCTATTCAGCTAAGTTACCCACTCAACAGACTCGATAGAGTTTTGATAGTATAACTCGGCTGCTTAAGCCAAATACTTAACTTGGCTGATTTGGTTTTTAACAGCGGAAGATTTAACACCCTTTGATTTTTTTTAAGCTTGTTTTAAACACTTGATTTTTAGCAGTTGGATAGCAAATGTAAACTATCAGCAGGTATAAGTAAATATGCAGGAATGTAAATTTGCTGAAAGCGATTGACACAAGTATTTTATAGAGGTTCGAAGATGGGGTAATTCTTCTAATCCTCTCTTCTCCAACTCCTGGAGGAATCCACTATGTAACAGATCAGTTTACAAAGTAGTTTTCAGTGTGGAGACAGCCTTGATCACACAGCTGCCTTCTCTCGCGACTCAGCTTCTTCACGAGGTAGTTGCCTGGCTAATACAACTCACTTCTTCAAGTTCTTGGATTTGATCACGAATCCCTCCAAAAAACATGATGTTTGGTTCGACCTTGAACCTTACTACAATCCTTCAACTTGGAAAGTAGACCCCTGTTTTGTTTTCAAATGATTTCCTCTTCAACAGTTTGAACTTATCTTTCCTTCACAGTGTGTGTTGGATCGAGTTTCTTCGAGTTTCAGGTTTGAGGAATATCTTGAGAAGCTTTGAGAATTTGCAGGATAATTGCTTGAATATTGTTTGTTCGTTCACGGTTTAGGTTCACAATGTAACCTCTTCTCAATAGCTTCCTCAGCCTTTTATAGTGCATATTTGAAATTTTGCCCATTGAAGAGATTGGCTAATTTCAAATGTCACTTTGTGGTTGTTGGATTGTCTTGTCTTGGTTTGAAACCTTTGTGATGTTGACCTTACCTCGTATTAATGGCATTTCAAAGATTTGCGGTGTCTGACACAAGGTGCAGTGTTTCCCATTGGTTTATTCATTTTGCACAATTCTAGGAAAACCACTTTTAGACCTGGCAGCCTGACATATTACTATATAGAATAATATTCTTGACTTTATTCCAACGGATCTAAGTCAGTTGTCTTCACTTGACTGCTGCTTTTACCCCAGGTGACTTGAGTCTGCTCCAATCATTTGATTGACTCAACTGTCACTTCAACTTGTAGACTTGGCTTCTTGAGTTAACTTGACTGACATTTCTCACAGTTGTTCCTCAGCTGACTTTCCTTCAGTTGAGTCCTTGTCTTCCTTCATGGCCTTACTCAGCTGACACACAACAGAGTCATCACATAGTCCACAGTTGACTTCTTGTAATCTTTGACATAGCTGACTTGACTCAGCTTTTTCAGTCCTATCTATTACAATACAAATTACAAGGAAAATGGGGTGCCAACTTCCTAGTTTAAGTTTTACATGGTATCATCAAAATATATCAAATAGATTTCATAACATGAGCCTAGGCTTTGCATCCTTCTTTGCAAACAAGTACTTCACTGCCGCATAATCTTTGTGGACTATCGTTTTCGTCCTAATCAAATACGCTCTAAATTTGTCAAATTCAAACACCATTACAAGTAATTCTTTTTTGTTGCAATGCAGTTCTGCTGGGTTGAGTCAAGTATTTGACTCGCATAGTATATTGCCCGAAGAGTTTATCACGTTTATGACCTAATGTTGTCCCTAATGCAAAATCACTTGCATTGCATGTTATCTCGAATGACTGGCTCCAGTCTGGTGTAATCAGAATCAGTGCACTTACCAGAACCTTCTTCAATAACTCAAATGCTTGCAAACATTCAGGAGCGAAAGCAAGGGCATATCATTTCAAGTAAATGAGAAAGGGGTTTAGTTCTTTTAGAAAGTCACGAATAAATCTCTCATAGAAACTCGCATGTCTTAGAAAACTCTTTACTTCTTTTTCATTCATCGGTGGTGGAAGCTTCTCAATTGCCACCACCTTCTCTCAATCAACTTCTTATCCTGTAGAAGAAACACGTTACCAAGTATTATACCATTCCATACCATGAAATGGCACTTCTCCCAATTTAACACTAAATTCGTTTCTTAGCACCACTGCGGAACAAGGGTTAGATTATGCAAGCAATGATCAAACCAACTACCAAAGACAGGGAAGTCATCCATGAATACTTCCATGATATTTTCTATCATACGTGAAATATCGCCATCACATATCTTTGAAAATTTGCAGAGGCATTACATAGTCCGAAAGGTATTTTTTGAAATGTGAAGACACCGTAAGGACATGTAAATGTTGTTTTCTCTTGGTCCTTAGGGGCAACAACAATCAGGTTAAGCCCCGAGTAGCCATCTAAGAAACAATAATACTCGTATCCTACAAGACGTCTAACATTTAGTCAATGAAGGGAAGGAAAAAGTGATATTTACGAGTTGCGGCATTTAACTTTCTATAATCAATGCAAATACGCCAACGTGACAACCCTAGTAGTTATGATTTCATCAGTTTTCCTTTTAACTATGGTTATCCCCTCTTTCTTAGGCACTACCTGTACCGGACTAACCCGATTTATGTCAGACATAGCAAATACAATCCCATTATCCAACCACTTCAACAATTCTTTCTTAATAACCTCTTGCATGATTGAGTTTAGTATACGTTGGTGCTATATAGAGGGTTTACAATCATATTCCATCCTAATTTTATGCATGCAAATTGATGGGCTTATACCTTTAAGATTGTAAATTGACCAACCAATAGCATATTTATGTTCCCTCAAGACTCTAAGAAGTTTATCCAATTCCATTGAAGTAAGAGAAGTAGAAACTATTATCGGATAGGTCTTGTTTTCGCCCAATAATGCGTATTGAAGATGGTTTGGAAGAGGTTTACATTCTGGTGAAGGAGGGAGCTCATCCGTCGAATTCATACTTGGAGGAGCATTTCACAAGGGGTCATGTGAATCGATACAAAAGTGTAAGGGGTCGTGTAATTTCACATGACCATGTGAATCTACGGCAGCTTTTGTAGAATCCTACGGCACAACATGGTCGTGTAATTTCACAATACCATGTGAATCTGTTCGAGCTTCTTTCTTTGGTACCTGTTCTTTCACTGAATCTAAAGCAAGCACATATTCAAGAATATCATCGTTAGTAACATCGAAACACATACCTTGAGATCCTTGCCAATGAGTAAAAAAACACTCCAATGCATCCTTCATCACAACCCTCTCAAATTGGGCTTCTATGTATGGTGTTATGACATATATCATGTTGTAGTGCTCGACGTTCTGGTGAAATTGCATCGATTTATAGATCAAAAATAATACGTGTTCGTCATTTACCCTCAATGTTAATTCCCTTTTCTGCATATCTATGAGTGCTCTGCGTGTAGCTAAGAATGATCGTCCCAAAATCAATGCAACATTGCTATCTTCTCCAATCTAACACAATAAAGTCCGCGGGACAGATGAATTTATCCTCTTTTACCAAAACATCCTCTATCACCCCCTTCGGATAAGTTACTAAACAATCTGCTAGTTACAAAGTGACCGTCTTTAGATTCACTTCGTCTAACCCTAATTTTTGGAATATTGATAATTGCATTAGATTTATGCTTTCCCCCCCAGTCGCATATTTATTAAAGCTTTCACCCCCAATTTCACAAGGAATTGTGAAACTCCTGGCATCTTTAAGATTTTGGGTAACTTCCTTCGAATAATCGCACTTCACTCCTCTGTCTGTTTTATCGTTACATATGCCATAATTTTCCTCTTCTTTGCCATTACATCTTTCAAGAACTTGGCATAATTCGGCATTTGTTCCAAGGCATCCGCAAAAGGTATGTTAATTTATATTTTCTTGAAGATTTCAAGAAATTTAGCGAATTGATCATCTAACCTATTTTTCTAAAACCTCTACGGGAATGGAATTGGTACCTCTGTTCTCGGAATTATTGGAGTGGCCGCCACTTTGGGTTTTTCAATTGGTTTCCCTCGGGTTTTACTACTCCTTCTTCCTGTCTTTCCACTGATAGCTCTTCAACCTCATGCTCTTGCTCTACTGGCATCTTCGGACCCTCACATATTGCACCACTTCTCAAACGAATGGATTTGCACTATTCCCTTAGATTAACCTCTGTGTCACTCGAGAATTTGCCTTTCTGGTGTTGGCCACCTACTGTTGTGGCTATCTGCCCCACCTGTGTCTAGATTTCAGTCTTGTATTTACATTGGTATTTAGTTGTGTCACTTGATATTCCATTCTATCAATTTTAACCTCATCCTTATTCAATTTGGCTCGTGTCTCTCCAATGAATGAGGCCACCATCTCCTCCAAAGATGGCTTCTTCTCATCCGCCTCAGATCTACCCTGATTCCCCATATTAAAACCTGGAGGTGGCTACAAAATGTTTCTAATGTTAGCATAAGAAAACTTTTCATGATTTTGCCAGCCCCATATGATAACATGTAGGTGCCTGATTATTCTTGTAGTTGTTATTGAAATTTCGTTGTCCAACTCACCTCTTCATCAACTACTGCTAGTTCCCTCGAAGTCGCTTGCTGGATCGCATTAAGTTTCATACTCAGCACAGAAACTTGCTTAGTTAGCATGGCAATTTTGTCCTCATCTTGTACCTCTACCACTCTCTTGACATTCGATCTTTTAGATGGCCACTCATAGTTGTTGTTCACCATCTCCTCTAACAACTCTAAAGCTTCATCTGGTTATTTTCCCAGTAGTACACCTCCAAATGCAGAATCTATAATGTCCTGGTATTACCGCCAAGACCATTATAAATACATTGCACCTATTGGTAATCTGGGTATTCGTATTGTGAGCACTTCCGTAGTAACTCGTTAAATCAGTCCCATGCCCTGTACAGTGGCTCAAAGTCAAGCTTCCTGAATTGAGCAATATCACTCTTTAGCTGTAGTGTTTTACTTGGAGGAAGTACTTCGCTAGAAAGCTCTGACTTAATTATGTCGAGTTGGTGGCAGGTCGTGTCAATGACTATAGCCATCCCTTCGCCTTATCGCGTAGTAAGAATGCAAAAAAGCGTCAACGAATGGCATTCTCAGAAATACCGTTCATCATAATCGTGTCACAAATTTCTATGAATTGGGCCATATGCGCATTCGGATCTTCCACTGCTTTCCTCCCAAACTGGTTCTCTGACACCATCTGAATCAATGCCAATTTTAGTTTGAAGATATTTGCGTCGATTAGCTGGCGTGCAACTCCTCCATATCTAAGATTAACTTCTGGTTGAAAGTAATCTCTCACAGCCTGTCTTACCGGCCTATCCATTTCCAAGTTCAGCCTATTAACTGGTGGTATCGACGGTTGGTTCTCATTGTTCCCATTATTCCCATGGTTCACCTAGCCCGCCATTTCCTTCCAATGTTTTTGCAACTATTTAGTTGTTCGTTTTATCTCCAAATAGATGAGTTCTGGCTCAACTGATGATAAACACGTAATCATGCATTATCTTGCACTCAATAAGAACAATGTCAGTATCTAATAATAGTTTTTTGCTTCAATTAAAACCGAATTAGTTATAACTATACTTATGTTGAATCTTTCAATCCCGGCAACAATGCCAGAAACTTGATTGCTAAAATATTTTTGCTAAACCGCAGTGTACGGTGTAGTTTATAGATAGTGGAAAGCAAGATCGTATTCCACAGAGATTGATCTGAAGCACATAAATTACAACAAATCTCGTCCTCCAATTTTTTGGAACCGATTGTAAAGCAAGAATAGTATCTAATTCACCCAAAAAATATTTAAAGTAAAATATCTATTTATTGTAAATCACCAAACTTCACAAAATTCAATTAATCACAAAATCAACCCTCGGATTATGATCTTAACATGCTTCATCAATATTAATTTCAATTAGTATTTCACAAAATTCAATTTCTATGTATCTATGGGTTTAATTCCTAACGTAGTTTATTCCCTCTTTCAAAACAAACAAACCGTAGATCAATATTGAATTGCTAGTATCCCTACTCAACAACCAATATCAATTCCCAAAAGCATAGAGAATTAAAGTAAATCCCCACAAATATCGTAAGCCTCTAGACTCTATACCTATTTATGTTATGATTCCATAATCTAATGTTAGATCTCTCTCCCGAATTATGAACTAACAAATTAAGCATTATAATTATTGGTCATATAATCTACAAGAAATAAGCCCATGAATTCATAAATAGATAACAAGAAACCAATTAATATGAAACAATCAAACTTGAATTAACATGAATCCACAGTTTTTTATCACTTCCTAGAATCGAAAGATTTAACCTAACATAGTTGTTCCCAAATTCATAAACAAACTTGTAAACAAAGAGCTACGCATGGCATTAAGAACAGAACAAAAACTCTAGACTATTATGATGAAATCCTCTTGTGTAGATAGATCCGTCTTCACAATCTCAAACTTTTGTACCTTCGTGGTTGGTAGAAGTCTTGTGTTATTCTTAGTTGTAGCAGTTTTTCTTCTCTCTAATGTGTATTATTTTCTCCTAGGTGTGTTATATCTGACTTTAGGCTTAAGTTTTCCTTTTATACTTGCCTTTCGAGATCCCTTGTAGAGTCCTCGCGAAATTAGGAAATAAAATCCAATGGCATAAGCAAATCACATGACCATGTATACCTCACACGGCCAAACCATGTGATATGTTTCAGTCTCTGAAATGGCACAAATCTATTCACACGACCGAGTGAAATTACCCGAACAGGTCGTGTGATCTGTGCTCCCAGCTGAATGGAAAATGAAGGTCATGGCCCTGAGACATTCAATAAACCTCACAACAACATCCAATCATGAGCTATTCTCAGACCTCAAAGCCTATGAGTTTGAGCTGAGAAGAAAAGATCAAGAGGAGACAGATGTACCCAAAACAGTTGCACTTATAGTCAAGGATGGGAAGAGAGCTGAGGGCAAGGAAGCCATTGACCAGGAGGAGATTGCCCTGATGGTTAAAAGATTCAACAAGTTCTTCAACAAGAACTATAAAAGAAACAAGGGTGAATCTTTCAGGAGACATTCAGCTCCCTCCAAGTCAAGGGAAGACATGCCTCCCAAAAGAACTGAGCATCAAAGAGTTGAGTATCAGAAAGCGGACAACCCAAGAACGGAAAGAAATGACCAAAGAGTTGAGAACCTGTGTTGGAACTGCAGACAACTAGGACACTTCGCTATTGACTGTTCATATCCACTAGTCAATAAATACAGGAATGAAGAAGAAAGAAGAGTCTTCAGAGAAAGAAGACAGGAAAAGAAAAAGGCTATGTTAGCCGAGACAACTAAGTCTAAAGAAGCGAAGAGAATCGAGTAGTAGCCGACTACTCAAGTGATTCGAAGAAGAAGCAATGATGATCGCCTAATGGCTAAAGAACAAGATCAACCAGACCAAGAAGATGAGGTACACTCTAACTCATCTCACTCAGATTCTAGTGATAGTGATTGTGACACACACACTTCATCACCCACTGATCTTTATGATTCATTAGACAAAATAATGAAAGACTTTGAGCACATTAAATCCTCACACACACTATTAAATGAGGAAAACAGCCAGCTCAAAAGCCAAAACTCACAGCTGACTAAGGGGCTGAGTACTCTGAGTCACATAGCTGATGAGAACAAAGAGCTGAAGGCTGAAAATGCTAAACTAATAGTAGAGATAGCTGCTATAGAAAAGAGGGAAAATGATCTCAAAAATGTGATTGCATCATTTACAAAGGCATCTAAATCATTGGATGACCTTATTATGAGCCAAAAAGTGTGTGGAGATAAGACAGGCATAGGATTCAATTCCTTTGTGCGTAGTCAAACTCCTAGAGTGATTTTGGAAAAAGGATCTTCAAGTAAAGAAGCATCTCAAAAATCCAAAACACCAAATGTTGCACCCACATTCACTCCAAAGCACAATCACAAACAAAGCGGCCTTGGATATAGAGGAAAATGAAAAAACCCGATTGAGTATCTTTGAGAGAACAACTGAGAAGAAATCCAAGCAGAGTTCCTCAAAGAAACTCCAAATAGGAAGTACTCTGTGAAGAATAAACAGAGCTACCAAAAACCCCAGAAGTTTTATCAAAGAAACACATATGATGGGAATTGTAGAAATTACCCAAGTCAAACTGATTATGGCACAAATAGATGGCAACCTCTTAGAGTCAAGTCCTTTGGCTATAGGTTGGTTGGATCATCTTATAGGACTAACCCCTCAGGACCCAGGCAAGTATGGGTACCTAAAAACTAATTTCCTTGATTAGAGATTCAAAATAACGGTGAGTGCCAAGGAACTGGTACATGGATAGTGGTTGTTCGGACATATACGACAGGAAACAAGAAAAATCTGTCAAGATTCGAGGAGATTAGAGGTGCAAAAGTCATATTTGGAGGAAATGAAGCTCCAGGGGAAATAAAAGGCACTGGATTCATCAAGAAAAATGGATTGGATATTACAGATGTTGCATATAATGAAGGCCTCAACTTCAACCTGTTAAGCATCAACCAACTCTGTGACAAAGGCTATAATGTTGGATTCAATATGGGAGTAAAGATACTGAATCAAATGAAATAGTGCTGCAAAGATCCAGACAGAAGAACATGTATGTGGTAGACTGGTCTACTGCCACACCAAGCACCTGCCTATTAGCAAAGAGCATAGCCGAATCAAGTTGGTTGTGGCACAAGAAGCTGAGTCATCTGAACTTCAAGACAATCAACAAGCTTGCAAGGAGTCATCTTGTGGAAGGATTGCCAGACTCAGGGTACAAGAAAGAAAGTGTTTGTAATGCATGTCAGATGGGAAAACAGATCAAATCATCATTCAAAGAGAAGTCTAGTCCGTCTTCAACAAGGATATTACATCTGTTGCATATGGATTTATTTGGTCTTGTTGAACCAGCCATCATAAGTGGAAAGAAATACACTTTAGTGGTGGTGGATGATTATTCAAGATACACATGGATAATCTTTATGTGCAAAAAGAAAGAAACCTTGCAGAAACTACCTCAACTGATGAAAAGAGTTCAAAATGAAAAGAGCCAAACCATTATAAAGATAAGGTCTGATAGAGGAACTGAGTTTGTCAATGGGACAATAACTCAGTATTGCGTTGAAAATGGTGTTGCTCATGAGTTATCTAAACAAGAACTCCACGTGAGAATGGAGTAGGTGAAAGAAGGAACGAGAACTCTCAAGGAAGATGCAAGGACCATGTTAGCTGAAGATAGACTGCCTAAAAGATTTTGGGCTGAAGCCATCAACACTGCATGCTATACTCAAAATAGATGCATGATTAATAGACAGCTGACGAAGACTCCTTATAAAATCTGGACAGGGAGAAAGCCAAATGTTGGGTATTTCAGAATTTTTGGATGTAAATGCTTCATCCACAACAATGGCAAGGATAATCTAAAGGCTTTTGATGCTAAAGTTGATGAAGGTATCTTTTTGGGATACTCAGCTAAAAGTAAACCCTATAGAGTATTGAACAAGAGGACTATGGTCACAGAAGAGTTTATTCATGTGGTTTTTGATGAACCTAATGTCAATGGAGAAGACATTGAAGTGTTAGCTGATAAGCTGAATCAGCCAACTATGCAGAAGAATCCTTATGTTGAAGCTGAAGCAAGAGTAATAAACCAAGATGAAGATGAGATAGCTGAATCTCAAAGACAACTGGAAAATCTGCAGCTGAATAATGATGAAAGAGTTGCTCAAGACAACACAGTTTGCAAGATTTGAACCCGGTGACTTGCTTCAACCTGATGTGAGATGGCTGAGAGACCATCCACCAGAACTAGTCATTGGAGATGTGAGAGATGGTGTAAGAACCATATCCAGAGCTCAGCAAGAAGCAATGTTCACTTGTTTTATTTCCCAAATAGAGCCAAAAGATGTGTCCCATGACTCCCAGGACAACCCTCCTGATAAGAGCATCCCTCCTGTTCTAAATGTTGAATCTAAAAAGGAGATTAGTGCTCTTCATGACTCCCAGGACAACCCTGACATATCCTTTTTGGGATTTGAAGACGAAGCTGGCCTTCATATCAGCATTGTCAACACTCCAAACCAGCATCTTGTTGTCCTGGGAACATGAATGCATGCCTCTCACACATTTGAAATGAAGCTGCTGCATGAATTTCATCAAAAAGAAATTCTGCATGTTGAGGAGAACATGAATACGAAGTTCAGCCTTCTCATGGTTGAAATGAAACTGGTGGCAACTGAATCGAAAGCCACTCGCTCAGAATTTCGCACAGCACATGCCGCAGCGGACTTCAAGCAGAACTCAGCTCTCAGCCGACTGGATTTCATGCTCGCTGGGATGTTTCCAGGGGTTCCTCTCTCTTTTGATGATGCCAAAAAGAGGGAAGAGGAATACCTGAGGAAGTTGAAGGAAGAGACAACTATTGACAAGAAGAAGGAGAAGGAGCAAACAGCTGTTGAAAAGAAGAAGGAAAAAGGAAAAGCTGTTGAGGGGGAAAGGTCAAAGGATGTGACTTTAATGCTTGCTAAAACTCCTCAGCAAGGTCATGTCACAACATTGATACTCAGCAAACTTCCAGTAACTCTGCCGATCGAACACTCTGCTATGCCCATGTCGGAGAAAAAAATTGTAATAGCAGATCAATTAGAGTTCGATAAAAAGACGGATGCCCACGTAGAAGCAGTGATGAAATAGTTCGGTGGCATTCTGGCATGGAAGGACACAGATGCCATTCCAGATGATGGAGATGAGCCAAGATCAGTTGAAGAATTTAAAACGCTCGAATCCGAAAGTTACATCAAGAACATGTCTATAGCCCAAGCCGGGATTTGTCTTTGGGAAAAGGGTCCAAGTTATGCGAAGAAGGCTGATAGGTGAGACTACCGGTAGGCAAAGGCAAGAGAAGAAGACTCCGTGTACAATATACACCAGGAGGAGGAGGAGGAAGAAGTGGTGGAGGAATAGGTTTTCAACCAGACCTCTACCCCAAAAATTGAATATGTAGATCCAGGCAAGAAGGGAAGGATCTACTGGGCTGGGTATGATGAAGTAGCTAATCGGGAAGTGGCTAGGAAGAATGTTGAATATGTGAAAAGAATCGAGGAGGAAAATAAAAGGCAAGATCAGCC